>VMDR010010567.1:0-30508 GCA_007922815.1 Macrotus californicus | reverse complement strand
AAGCAGTGGGGAGGCCACACCTCCTGTAGGTGACCATACCCAAGGGCCTGGGTTGGGTTCTGCCCTGTGTCTGTGTTGAGGCCTTGGGAGCTGTCCCATGCTGGTGACAGGAAGCTTCAAGGGCCCTGGGTGTGGAGGCTCACAGCAGCGGATCTGTGAGAGCCTTTTCTTCAGGAAAGCTTGGTGTGTTGGTAGCCATTGGTCTGATGGTATATAGCAGGAGGCCGAGGGGGATGGTTTCTCCCATCAACGCCCTAGGGCATAATCCTCTCTCTCTCTCTCTCTCTCTCTTCTAGGGTCACCAGTCCCACCAGGTTAGGGTCCCACCCTGTGACCTCATTTAACCTTAACTACCTCCTCAAAGGCCCTGTCTCCGAATACTATCACATGGAGGGAGCAGTTAGGGCTTAACGTGAAATTTAGGGGGACACAATTCAGTCCATAATGGGGACCTTGGTGGATGGGACCACAGTATTCCAGTTGTAGCAACCCACCATGTAGTGCCCTTTGTTTTTCCTGGGCACAGGTGGGCTGTCAAACAGGGCAGTGAGCATAATCTCCCCTTTATTTATTTGGTTTTACATAGTTTTTACTCCCCAAATGCTCTTTTTCAACTTACATTGGACCATATTAACTATTTGTACCAGGGTCTATGAGGTCTTATGTTTCCAGCCAGGGTATAAGTGCCCAAATCTCACTTTAATGATGTATTGTGTCAGAGCATCTGTGATCAATATGGGATGTTCTGGGGCAGTGGGCACTATGACTGGGAAATTTACGCAAGGCTGTAGTTAAAGTGAGGCATACCTTTTTTCCTATTTAGTTGCTTTTTAAGATTGGGGAGTACAATGTTTAAATTGTACCCCAGCTATAACTATGATTTGAGCCCTAGTATTAAGTTCATCAATTTTAAATTTAGAACCTGTGTCATAGGCACAAAAGCCAATCAGTGCCCTGTTTTGTTTTTAAAATACAACATTTTTAGCATATAAATTTTTAATGCTTTTGCTGTACATAATTATCATATATAATTTGCTATGTAAATTATATAAACTTAATATATAAATTTTGGGTTTCCAGTTGGGCAAGTTATAGACGGTGTTACTTTAGTTACATGCTGTATTGTGTTTTTTTCCTTTTATTCCTCCCTCCCCACCCCCATATCCAGGGGTTTGTTTTTTGTTGCTGTTTTCAAATCAGCGAATAGTCTAAAACTAATTTTGTGTTTGCTAGACCTGGCATTTGCTTGGTAGATAAGGTTTAAAGCCTTCTCCTGCCTTTTTTCCCTCTTGGACTTCTAGTCTGGGTTTTTAGTTTGTCTCCAGATTTTTTTTTTTTTTTTTTTTTTAAGGGCTGGATGGGAAGGGCCTGGAGCCTCTAGGCAGCAGCCTCTTCCTGGGATGACCCTAGTCAGCAGGACAAGTAGTCCCTTTGTCCATCTCTCCCCCTTTTTTCTCTCTAAATAAAATCTTTTGGGGGGGTGGGCAGGGGGTCACTTTTGTGACCGTGATCATTTTTATTTCTTTTATTTGAATGTTCACCTGATAAGCTCCTGGCAGCTCCAGATGGCCTCTGTTGTGAGTGGCGTCCCGTTTCTGGGGCATCTATGGTATCCCCAGGGCGGGCTGGGCTTCCACCTGGGGAGCAGTGGTGGCACTCCGGGTACCTGGGGTCTGACTGAGAACACCGACAGGCAGCTGCAATCACTCACACGTGTCAGACATATCGCCCGGGTATACGACCTCGAATGAAGTGAGAAACCTCTTCCGGTGTCCTGAGGGGGAATAAGAACAAAATATTCCTTACTATTTTTTATTTATTTTTTATAATACATTGAACCACCAGTTTTCAAGGATGGGACTATTATAACTTACTGGGTTGGGGGACAAACGGCAACAGCCATAAGACAGGCAACAGTGACAAGATTTCTCCATGAAGCAGTTTAAGCTTATTCTGTGCCATGGCATTTGTGAGGGGGCACTCCACACCGCAATGCCAGTGAGTACCTATGCGCACCCCCCCGGGGATCATTGTGTGTTCTTATCACCAGGGATGTCAGTCTTCTGCAGAATGGAAGGAGGTGACTCAGCTGATCTCAAGTGTGGTTGGCTCAGGCAGCCCTGTTTGCATCCAGGCCCAGGCTCCTGTGCAGGAGTCAGGTACCCAGTTATCCCTGTTGCCCCCGGGTCACCAGCACAGAAACTTGGTGTGTGGATCACGGATGCAACTGGTCTCTTCCAAACATGGTGGCAGCTAGGGACTCAGAGCCCTTGCAGACCTAGGTCACTACAGCTGTAAACTGCAGATGGCCTAAGGTGCACGCCTTCAAAACTCTGCTTAGAGCTGAAAAGATTGGGGATCACTGAAGGCACACACCTGGTCTGATATTATTCCATAGAGTTACTTCCATTTTAACTGGCATGATGCATTTACATTGCTCGGCACAATCCTTGGAGTATGGTTATGCCATATGGATATTAGGAAGCATGCAGACCCAGGAGCCACCATTCAGCGAAATTCAGGAAGTGACACTTGAGCTGAGACACAAAGTGTTACAGCTGGAAGGAACAATGTGGGCTGGGAACAGCCCTCCGGGTAGAAGGGCTGGTACGTGCAAAGGCCCCGAGGTCACAGGGAGAAAACCCTTGACAGAGCCAGGAGGAGGTCTGGTTCACCTGTCCCCTGCCCCATCATCGAGCAGGTGGCAGACTCGAGTGAACATTTACTTTGACGACTGATGGATCCTGGGCTGTGGTTCAGCATCTGCTGGAGCCTTCTGTGGTTTGTGGTGCGTCTCATGGACTTGTTTGCAGACACCCTAAGCTTTCTTCCCTGCATCTGTGCTCAGCTGCCTGGGACAGACCAGCTCAGTCTTCACCCTGCAAGGAATTTATTATTGTATTACCTCACCTAACTAAGAAGAACCTCAGTGGTGGGGCTGGCTCCTGGCTTGGTGGGTGCTAACCCAGTGTCTTTGTCTTTGCTTTCTCCTTGGTCCTGAGGCAGTCACCTCACAGAAGTCCCAGGATGCTGCAGGACAAGCAGAGCGGCAGGTCCCCTCAGTCAGCCATCTGGGGAATAAAGCTATCCTCAGAGTGGTCAGCGTAGGTCACCTGCATCCCTCAACCTATTAGTCCTTTGCAAGCTGGTGGAGACCAGGATTTTTCAACCCTCTGTCAATACCAGAATCGTCTGGCAAAGTTTTCACATCTCCCGAGATCTAATCCTCTGCTGCAGGGATTTGGTTTCAGTTGGACGTGAACCAGGCATCCCAGGGGTTGTGATGTAGGTACGGGTGGCCGAGACCCACTTACGGGGCTTAATTAGAAAACACCTTCTGGAAGGAAGGGGGTGTCTCTCGAGATCTCACAAATACAACTGAACAGACTTGAAATTTCATGTGATGGAATTGAAGGGAACAGTGCTGTCTGCACAGCCAGCATTACTGCCTACAGCGTTTGGATCCCTGTGATGGCGTTTGTGTCCCAGGGTTCCAGGTCACATGTCATTTTTTGTTTGTGCGATGGGAGCAGCTTCATTCTGAGGTTTTGTCCATGTCGTCAAGTCCTAGGCTAGATTGAGAGGTTTTATTTCCTTTCATAAAAATCCTTATACCCTCTTTCTTTCTCCATGAACAGGGTGTCCTGTTCCCAATCCTGAGCTAATCCACCAGCTGGAGCACGGACAGGAGCTATGGATGGTGAAGGACCTCTCCCAAAGCACCTATCCAGGTAGGAGCCAAGATGGGGATAAACGGAAGACCCTGAAGGCTGGAGACCTTCAGGAGACCCTGGCCACAGATACCTGGGGAAATTCTTTTTGTGGCCTGTCTGGTGGTTTGGAAGCCATGGAGCCTTTGACCATGGGCCCTTTGACCTTGTGGAAAATAGAGGTGTATGAGCTAGGATCTGTAGGGCTAAACCCCTGGCTTGCCAATCACCAGCTCTGTGGCCATTATGAAGTTGCATAATCTCGTGTCTTTGCATAAGTGACAACTAGCTTCCAGATCAGACTCCAGAATTGCAGCGTTCAGCATATGGAAGCTCTTTTTCTCAGTCACAGCAGGGACCAGGGGGTCCTCCCAGAGCTCTGAACCACACACTTATTCAGGGACCTGTGTCTGTTCTGTTGTCAGCCTGTGGCTTTCGGGTTGTCCTGACATCCTGCAGCTGGCAGAGGAGAATGGAGAGACGAAGGGGGGGGGGGGTCACACCCGCTCCCACACACACAGGTGCTCCTCACATCCCACTGACAGGACCAAGGCATCTGGGCACCCCTGGGTGTGTGGGCTGTGAAGTGTGCCAAAGCTGTATGTGTCATCTGAGAGCACAGGGTTTGGTGAGTGTAGGCGGCTACACCCGGCCTGTTGCTGGAAGGTGGTAGTAGTGATGGGGTCTTTGTCATTGGGTTGTCTGGGGATGTGGTGACATACTGCATTAATGCATAAAACTGCTTAGCACAGCATCTGAGCCATCCTGAGTGGCTCGTAAAAACCAAGCTATGGGCATTACTCATGTTTTATCATAATGAGCAGTGAGCCTCACATTTCCCACTGAAGTCTGAGGAAAAGGGCCATTCTCCTTGTGGGCTGCTCTCTCCAGCTGTGCCTTGCCTGCTCTCACCCCACCTTCTCCGTCTGTCCATTCCTAAGTGTCCATCAGAAACATAGGCACCCCTTGTTCCTATGCCTCCTGTGCAGTGAAGCCACAAGGTGACATGGACCTCTGCCCCACAGGTGAGCTGTGGAGGGCACTGGGGCATCCCATGTGGAGATGGGTGTGCTGCAGGGTCATTTCTGTCCCTCTCTTGGTCTCTTGGGTTGCTCAGCCAGCCTGTGAGTGTCAGCAGCCCCTCAGAGTCTGTTCCCAACCTCTGTCCTCTCCTCAGTTCCTTGTCTCCACTTGAAAGTCTCAAAGGCCCCAAAACTCAGCATGCCTAGCAAGGACCCCATGATGTTACTCACTCCTCCCACTGCCCCAGTGTCAGCAAATGGTCCTGTCACTGAAGCAGCTTAGACGGGATGCAACCTTAGAGAAGGACTCACCCACCACCCCTGTCAGTCTCTGCACCCATCCATCCCCAGTCCTTTTCCTTTTCCTTTTCCATCACTTCTATCTCCTGAATCCATCACGCCAGCATTTCTATCCAACCTGTCCCCACACATGCAATTCAAGCTCTATGAATCTTTGTCCCCCCAGGTGGGGAAGGTTGCTAACCGTCTCCTAATTGCTCAGTACGTTAGCTTGTGCCTTGGGTCAGCTCTGTGTCCTACATGAGCTGCCCCCATGTTGTCCCAGACAGTGATCCCTTCCCCAGCCATAGCTGTCTCAGCCAAGGGCCACTGACAAGTCAGCAAGGTTTCTTGTGGAAGGTCAAGTCCGCCTCCTTCCATTGCTTGTTCCTCACCCCTCCACATGCATACAGACTCTCATGGACTCTTACACACTCTTCTATCTGTGGCATCTCCTTTCACTGGTGGAAGAGGTCTTCCCACCATAGCTGTTGCCTGAACCAAGGTCTACATCACAGCTTTACAAGGAAATTCTTCCTTCACTTGTATTCTTCACTTAACATGCTTTTTTTGTGTAACTTCATCCTTTCTCTGTTGAACATAAAAATGTGCTCAAGGTCCTCACAGTTGAAGAAAATAAGTTAAAATTGCTCCAGTCTTACATTTTATTCATCTACTCTCTGGGGCATTTCATTTCTTTACATCTTTTCACTCATAGTCAGTGCTGCCAGGAACAGTCATGTGGACTGGTCATCTTGCCCTGGTTAGGGGATTCTTTGCTGTTTCTTTGTTTGGGGTAGTTGGATGTTAGGCTATGCAGACTTCAAGGTTCCATGATAATGACCATTGTTTTCTAAAAAGCCTAGATCAGTCTACACTTCTCCCAGGAGACAGTGCTGTTCCCTTGGTCATGTACTGCCCTGTGTTTGCTATTATGAGGCACTTCAATTTTTGCTTATCAAGTGGACACACAATTTTGTCTCATTTTCTGTAGCACCTGATCATATCATCATTGGCCTATTTGTGTTCTCATCTTTGAAATGTCATTTTCATGACAAATACATGTTTTCTATTTGCTTTTTTGATTTGTAGGGATTCTTTGTATATTCAGATACTTTTATCGGTTATAGATGCTACAGATACAATTTTCTGTTTTGTAATTTTGTCTTTTCACTGTCTTTAAAATTACTTTGTTGAATAGAGGATCTTTATTTTAGTGTAGTCTAATATAATGGCATTCCTTACATGATTAATGATTTTTTTGTCTTGCATAAAAATCTTGCTTTACTCCCAACATCAGAAGATATTCTTGTTTAAGTTTTAAAACTTGGCATTTGACATTTAACTCTTTGATCTGAGGCAGCATTTAAGTACAGTATGAGACAGGTCATTTCTCCACATCACCAGTTTTTCCAGCTCCATTCAGTCTATATTCTGTGCTTTACTACCAAGCTGCTCTGCCTCCTGACATCTGCCAGCTCAGTGTATGTGTGATGAGTGTATTTCCTGAGCTCTCCATTCTTCTTCCAGTGCCTATTTGTCTGTTCTCTGTGCCAGTACTACCAGGCCTCAAAATCTGGTATCATCTGGTATGGGCCTTCTCGTTACACTCCTTATTCTCCCCTCTGGTCATTCATGCAGGTCCACAGTCAGACTCATGTTCCATGGTAACTAGTTGGCACTTTACAGGGAATTGTATTGAATTTATATATTCACTTGGGTAGAATTGTTGGCTTTGTGTTATTAAATCCTTCCCAGATAAACCTTGTCTTGATTGATTAATTGATTTTAGAGAAAGAGGGAAAGAAAGAGACGTCAATTTGTTGTTTCACTATTTATGTACTCACTGGTTGACTCTTGTATATGCTCTGGCTGGGGATCAAACCCACAACCTCAGCATTTCAGTATGAAGCTCTAACCAAATGAGCTACTGGACCAGGGCTGACCTCGCCTTTAATGTTATCATTTTCTCCGTGTAGATTGTGGGTATTTTGCCAGTCTTCACCAAACCGTTCCTTAGGTATACCAGACTCAATATGTTCAAGCTCAGTTCTGCTCATCTTATGAGCCCTGTCCTGGCAGTCCTCCCTGTCCCCATCTGTCCATCCTGGATTCTTCTCTGCACTGCCCTCTCACTGTCTGCAGTGCCCTTGTACCTTCTGTCCCCTACGGCTTCTGTGCCCTCCCCTCTTTCTCTTTGTGGTAGCTCTGATGGTGCCGGTGGGACTCACATCATGGTCACTTCTCATTGGAAAGCCCTAATTTTTCTACACAGTGTTAGCCAAACTAAGGGTGAAGGTCAAAGAATCCAGGACTGCCCAGGCCTTCTGACACTAGCTTCAAGTTCAGGGATTTCCCAGAACCACCCTCAGGTTCAGTGATTTGCTAAAAAGATTCAGAAAACTCCCTAAACCCCCTATACTCACTATCATATTTATTACGGACAAAAGATCCAAATTAGAAGAGATGTGGAACGTAGGGCTAGAAGTGTTCCAAACACAAAGTTTCCGTATCCTCAGTGACTTGTCCCCACCTGACATCGACAGGTGGCAGTATGAGCATGGGGAATCACCCACACAGGAAGCTTCCCAGAGCCTCGGTGTCCAGATTTACCTTGTGACTTAATCACTGAGTCTTTGCTAGTAGGACTCAGTCTCTAGCCCTCCTTTCCATAGGCTCCACTGATACCTGTGGCTCAAAGCCCCACCTTTCTAATTACATGGTTGGTATTTCTGATATGGCCAGACCTTACTCAGAGTCATCTCCTTACCATAAACTATGTAGGGGCCCATAATGAGTTATCTGTCATAAACTATCGGGTGTGTTACATGGGGCCCTCCATGAAGAACCCAGACATGTCTGTCATTCTGGAAATACCCAGAATTTAGAGGTTACTTCCCTGGAACTGGGAAAAAGTTTACACTTCTCTTTGGGGGAGTTAACTTTGCATTCATTATACACTCCTGTCTTCCATCTGGGCTGCATTAGATGTCCTTCCCAAGTTTTCATGTAGCAACGTGGGATGCACTTTCTCAGAGGAAACTCAGAACACACAGAGTCATTATTGTGGACAGCCATGCCCAGTCTGGAATTGTGGCAGTGTGTCCATTCCAGGTACTGTGCTCTGTCATCCAGCCACTCCCCTGGGTGTCAACAGGCCAGGAACCAGGACAGAAAGAGGTTGCAATCTTGGGATTCAGAGGTAGCAAAACACAGTATACAGTGTAATGCTGATTTTGTTTCTTCTGTGTTGGCATTACTAACACACCTTTTTGTGTATTGGATTTCTTTCAGGTGACAAAATAAAACTCAGGACCACAGAGCCTACCACCTGCGAGCCTGCCCTGCCTGAGAGATTCTCACCCCAGGAACAACTATCACAAAAAGCTGCAGGGAACTCCCAGGTGGACCAGACCAAGGATCAGGATGGGCCATCAGAAGTGTCCATGCACGAAGGGTACTTGAGAGCAGGGATAGACCCCCTGAGGGAGAAGCTCCCAGGGAGCCCTGAACATGGTGGCTTAGGGACAGCTAGCAGTGTGCATTTGGAGAGTGCGCGGGAGCCAGTTCCTTTGGGAAGTGCTCTCCTTGACCATGACTCACATGAATTTGATAAACATCCCATGGTTCAGGAAGAGGAAAATATCTTTAAATGCGGTGAATGTGGGAAAGTGTTTAACAAGAAACATCTCCTTGCTGGACATGAAAAGATTCACTCTGGAGTGAAGCCCTATGAATGCACAGAATGTGGGAAAACATTTATTAAGAGCACGCACCTCCTTCAGCACCACATGATCCACACAGGGGAGAGGCCCTATGAGTGCCTGGAGTGTGGGAAGGCCTTCAACCGGAAGTCATACCTTACCCAACACCAGCGGATTCACAGTGGAGAAAAGCCCTATAAGTGCACTGAATGTGGAAAGGCCTTCACCCATCGCTCCAATTTTGTCTTGCATAAGAGGAGACACACTGGAGAAAAATCCTTTGTCTGCAAAGAATGTGGACAAGTATTTCGACACAGGCCAGGATTTCTTCGGCATCACATCATCCACAGTGGTGAGAATCCCTATGAGTGCTTTGAGTGTGGCAAGGTCTTCAAACACAGGTCATACCTCATGTGGCACCAGCAGACTCACACAGGGGAGAAGCCCTATGAGTGCAGTGAGTGTGGGAAGGCCTTCTGTGAGAGTGCAGCCCTCATTCACCACTATGTCATCCATACTGGGGAGAAGCCCTTTGAGTGCCTCGAGTGTGGGAAGGCCTTCAACCACAGGTCGTACCTGAAGAGGCACCAACGGATCCACACTGGAGAGAAGCCCTTTGTGTGCATGGAATGTGGTAGGGCCTTCACCCACTGCTCCACTTTTATCTTGCATAAGAGGGCCCACTCTGGAGAGAAACCTTTTGAGTGTAAAGAATGTGGGAAAGCCTTCAGCACTAGGAAAGACCTCATTCGACACTTCAGCATCCACACTGGAGAGAAACCCTATGAGTGCAGTGAGTGTGGGAAGGCCTTTAACCGCAGATCAGGCCTCACACGGCACCAGCGGATTCACAGTGGAGAGAAGCCCTATGAGTGCATGGAGTGCGGGAAATCCTTCTGCTGGAGCACCAACCTCATTCGACACGCCATCATCCACACTGGAGAGAAGCCCTACAAGTGCAGTGAGTGTGGAAAGGCCTTCAGTCGTAGCTCATCCCTCAGTCAGCATCAAAGGATGCATTCTGGCAGAAATCCTGTCAGTGTAACAGAAGTGGGAAGACCCTTCACAAGTGGGCAGACTGCACTCACTCTCCGAGAACTCCTGTTGGGGAAAGACTTTTTGAATGTAAACACTGAGGGAAATCTGCCAGAGAAAACATCTCCCACAGCATCTGATAGTACATACCAAAGAGAAACCCCACAAGAATCTTCACTGTGAGAAAATCTTTTGTTAATCATTACTTGTCATAGGAAGACACATTTTAGAGTGACACAGCCTAGAGCCTTATTCTGCATCTGAGAATTCACCTGTAAGGGAGTGATCAGCCTTACTGTACACCAAGGAAAACCTTCTCCTTCAGTTTTTTACTTAGTTTGCATTGCAGTGTATCTCAGGAATTTTTTTTTTTCTTTCTTTTTTTTTTTTTTTTAAAGAAATAGGAGACTTAGAAAAGAAAATGCAGTGAGACTTCTCTGTTAAGCCTGTAGCACTTTGTCATGGATTATCTAGTTTACTCGGGCCAAGAATAATGTTGTTTTAGGGGCAGAGGGCCTTGATCCTTTATGTATTTTGTATACATTCATAGCTATCCAATGTTAAGAGAGTTAGACAGTTGAGGGGGTGGGTATTTAAGACAATAAGAGTACACGAATGAATAGGCATATTTTATTGTACCAGTTAAGACTATTAAGGCTTTGACTTTTAAAAAACTATTCTTTTTGTAGTTTTAAAACCTAAGACTTTCTTAATCCCAATTTATTTTATTTCTGTAGCTAGACTGGAAATCTTAAAATTGAGTGAAGTGATTCCTCTCTGTTATTTGAAGTTGACTTACCTTGCCTAGTTCTTTTTAACTTTTCATATAAATCTTAAGATCATCTATTCTTACAAAAAAAATCTTACTCTCATTTTATAGAGATTTATTTACACTGTAGATCATTTTGAGAATTGGCATCATGAACAAGTACATGGTATGACTACATTTATTTAAGTCATCCTCGATTTGTTAGCATTTTTAAATTTTCAATATCCAAGTTCTGAAAATTTTTGTTACGATATCTAGGCTTTTGTTTTTGAGTGATAGTAAGTGGCATTGATTTTAAATTTTTATTTTCCACATGCTCTTTGATAGTACACAGAAGTCTAATTGTTTTTGGGGTGTTTTGGTATCCTGCAACCTTGCTGAACTCACTATTAGCCATTTCTTTGGATAGAACCTTTGGGATTTTCTACCGAGAAATGTCTGTTGCAAATACGGTTTTATTTCTTCCTTTCCAATTTATATATCTATTGGTTCCTTTCCTTATTGCACTAGCTAGGCCTTCCAGTGTGAAGTTGAATAGTAGTATAGTAAGAAGGGACATTCTTGACTGGTTCCTGATACTTGGGGGGAACATTCAGTTTTTCATCATTAAGTATGATAATAGTTGTAAGTTGTTTTCATACCAAGTTTAAAAGTTTCCCTCTTAATTTGCTGAGATTTTTTTGTTATTATGAATAAATATTGGATTCTGTCAAATGCTTTATCTTCATCCATTGATTGATGATTTGATTTTTTTCTCTATAGCCTATTGATATTACAGTATTGCAATGAATTTTGAATATTGAACCAGCCTTGCATTCTTACAATAAATCTCACCTGATTGTAGAGTATAATTCTTTTTATATAGCACATTAATATACTGTATTAAAGCATTCCATTTGATTATATTTTGTTGAGGAAGTTTTCTTCTAATTTCTCGACGAATGATGATGAATAGTTTGTTGTTTTTTTAACTGTCATTGTCTGGTTTTGGTAAGTATGGAAGTATTGGGAATATATATTTCATTATTGGATATTGGATATTTTGTCCTTTTCAACGAATTGTTACATTTCATCTAAATTTTCTATTTTGTTTGTACCCCTATTTGAAGTTTTGTTTTGTTTTTTTTTAAGATTTATTTATTTTCAGGGCATGGTGGGTGGAATAAAGAAAGGGAAACAAACATAGATGTATGAGACACATCTGTCAGTTGCCTCTCCTACATCCCCAACCAGGGACCTGGCCCACAACTGAGGCATGTGCCCTGACAGGGGATCGAACCAGTGACCTTTCACTTTGCGGGACAATACCCAATCCACTCAGCCATGTTAATCAGGGCTAAAGTAATCTTTTATTATCTTTTTAATAGCAGGAAGATCTGTACTTATATCTCATTTTATTCCTCATTTTGGAAATGTGTCAGTTATCTTAGACATTTACCAATTTTATTGGTCATTTGAAGAACCAAAACTTTATAGCATTGTTTTTTCCCTGTTATCGTTCTGTTTTTAATTTCACTAATTTTTCTTCTGATTTTTATTCATTATTCTATTTTGCTTTAGTTGTATTTTGCTATGTGTATTTTTTGAGGTGGATGTTGAGATTATTGATTTGAAACTTTTTTCTTTCCTAATATAAGCAGTAAGTATGGTTCTTCCTTGAATGATGTGGGGCTTAGGGGCATCAACTCCCCCTCTCCCCCCTACGCAGTTGAAAATCAGCATATAACTTAGTCAGCCATCCACATATGCCAATATTACCAACTGCAGATTGAAAATACAGTTGGCTTTTGAACAAGGTAGATATCTACATGTGAGTGGACCCATGCGTTTCAAACCTACATTGTTCAGGGGTCACCTGTACTATAAATTTCCTTCACAGCACTGTTCTAACTTCATTTCATAAGGTTTAATATGTTTATTACAACTTACTCAGTTCTAAATATTTCTTGATTCCTTTAGAGACTTCTCTGATCCATGGATTATTTAGAAGTATATTTATTTAGAAGTATCCCTCTCCACTTCCCAAATTCCCTCCCTCCCTCATGAACCTCCTTGCTGCAGTGCCACCTTCCACTCTAGCAAAACACAACAGTGACTCCTAAGTTTATAAATTTTAAGCCCTTGTTCTTGTGCTCGAGACTGAACCTGATCCCGTCGACCACTCCATTCTTGAAATACGGACTTTTACCTTGGTTCTGTGACATCACTCTCTTCATTTCTCTCCCTTCTCATTTTTACCCTTGACTCATCCACCTCTAGCTACTCATTCAGTTTTGGAATTTCTAAAGACTTTCCCAGGCCCTTTAATCTCACTATGTGGTCCCTCCTCAGGCCCTATCTGCATTCTTAGCTTCAGTTATCTCTACTTTGAACAAATGGAAACTTATTTCTTCAGACCTGACTTCTCAGAGCTCTGGACCTGAATTGGATTGTCTTACTGCTCCCACTTGGGTATTTCATAGGTACCTCAGTCTCCACGTGACTTGGATTCATAAAATGGCCCCTCCCTGATTCTGATCTGCTACATGGTGTGTTTACTTACTGAGGATAAAAATCCCTTGACTCGGCATGGTTACCTCTGTTTATCAACCCTCAGGTACCTCTTTCCTGGGCCCTTCTCTTGAAGCCACCATTTCCTTTTTAAATTTTTTTAAAATTGATTTTAGAGGGAGAAAAACATTGATTTGTTGTTCCATTTAATTTACGCATTCACTGGTTGCTTCTCGTATGTGCCCTGACTGAGGATTGAACCTGCAACATTGGTGTATCTGGATGATGCTGTAACAAACTGAGCTGCCCGATCAGGGCCACAAACTTTTTAAATTGAGGCATGCAATATGTTAGACTGACCATGGCCCTGGCTGGTGTGGTTCAGTAGATTGAGTGACACACTGTGAACCAAAGGGTCACTGGTTCAATTCCCATTCAGGGCACATGCCAAGGTTGCAGGCCAGGCACTGAGAAGGGAGTGCAGGAAAGGCAACCACACACTGATGTTTCCCTCTTTCTCCTTCCCTTCCCCTCTCTCTAAAAATAAAATCTTAAAAAAAAAGTCCATGGACACTATCTCCAGTATCCAGAGCAGACAAAGATACAAATGCCACCATTCATCATGAGTCACATTGTTAGCATAAATTACGTGGTCAAACTGATACAGTGGGGTATATAGATTCAGGCATAAGAATCACTTTTATTAGGCACAATATTCCAAGGACTCAGGTGGTCTTCATGGAGCTGGTCAAAGCCAGTTTTGTTTTGGAACGTGTACCGTTTGAGCAACTGAGGCTTGTTAACACTTTCTTGTACAGTTCAACTGCCTGGCCCTTAGCCTAGGCTCTGTTACAGCAAAACAATCATATTTGCTTGGTTATCTCCATGTAAAGAAACATTCTGTAACAAATATACCATAGTAGTATTAGGAATATGCCTCACATCTGAGGAGGCAGTGTGAGGAAGGGAGAGATTTAAAGAAACAGCCACTTCATCCTATAAAGCTATTACGTCTGCATCCATATTTTTGTACTAATTTGGTTACTTGTGTTCTTTGATCAACTGTTATTTGTACTTTGTGATAAACCACCACCCCCCACTCACTGCATTGGTTTAAGTCATTACCCTCATCATCCAGAAAGTAGTGAGAACTTCCTAACGGACCTTCCTCCTCTGTTGCCCCTCCTATACTCTGTCTAATTTCTATCTAATTTCTATGTAGCACCCAGACTAACTTTTTAATACACAAATCAAAGTACCTATACTGTTCAGCTCAGAACCGCACAATGGCTACCTATTTCACACTGTAATAACTATATATATTTTTTATTTTCTGTAATCTTGACATTTGGGACCTCATCAACTGTGGAGATACTGCCCCTCCCAGAGCTAGCCAGTTCTTACACACATCCAACAACCTGAGCTGAACCTCACCTTTTTTTTTTTAAAGATTTTATTTATTTATTTTTTTTAGAGAGGGGAAGAGAGGGAGAGAAACATCCAAGTGTGGTTGTCTCTCAGCACCCCCTACTGGGGACCTGGCCCACAACCCAGGCATGTACCCTGACTGGGAATTGAACCGGTGACCCCTTGCTTCATACGCCAGCACTCAGTCCACTGAGCCATACCAGCCAGGGCAGAACCTCACCTTTCTTATGCAAACTAACCACCTTCCTCAGGCTCTGGAACTTGAGGAGTCATATTTTCAGTGCCCTAAAATCTCCAAGGCCAGGTATCAGTCAAGCAACACCTCCTATGCTCCAAAGTTCTATAATAGTTTTCAAATCAGTCAATCCTAAGGTATTTACCTGCCCTGCCTTCTATTTCCTGCAGAAAACACAGCAAAGGGGCTGGGTCATGTTTTCTCCTTGGGGCTTCTACCCCTTGAACCACCCTGGTGCTTCCCCCACCTGGCCCTGGGTGGCAAGCCCTGACTCCTGCTCCATAGAGATCCGTGAGCATGAACTTCATGACAATCACTTCCAAGGAGGAAGGTTAACTAACTCATCTTGTACCACTGACCCTTACAGATGCAGCTATAGCCACACTAGCCTTGTATACTAGCCTTGCTTTTCCTCAAACACCCTAGAACCCTCCCAGCCCAGAAATGTCGTTCTCAAAGACCTAGGAGCAATCTCTGAAATGAAATCCTGTGAAAGGGAAGGATCCTAACTTTGATGGCACCTTGCTCCAAGTTGCAAAACTACATTGTGTTCTAAAGAATGACAACTTTGTTTTCTCTTATAGAAAACCAATGTAAGGGCAGGTAGTCCTCCAATTACTAGGTAAATTTTGGGTGAACTCTATGTAACAAATGTTGCTGCCACATTTTCTTACCTCAGGACTAATTTTGAAAACACGTAATAGGTTTTGTCTGCTTGGCTCAATGAAAGGGTGAGATTCTGTCTTTTCAATGTTAGTGAATATCTGATACACATCATAATCTGGTTTAATGCTTATCCAATAATAAACTCTTTTACTTCTCTACTAATTTTGTGATGAGGTTTTCTGGGTTGGATTTTTTTTTTTTAATTATTATTTCTCCACCCTGGCCAGGTAGCTTAGTTTGTTAGAACATTGTGCCAATACACGAAAATTGTGGGTTTGCTCCCCAGTCAGGGCACATACAATAAACAGCCAATGAAAGCATAAATAAGTGGAACAATAAATGGATGTTTCTCCTTTCCTCTCTCTAAAATTAATAAATAATAAAATTAAAAAATATATCCATGTTTAAAAAGTAAATAAATTCTATTTCCCCCAACAATTTATCTGTTGCCTCTCTAAAGGAATTCAAATTCAAATGTTGAAACTTATGTAATATACCAAAATAAAATAAATAGGTGTGCAAGTGGACTTGGGAAGTTCATGAGCACAGGATATAGGGGACAGAAGCCCAAACTTTGGGAAGCCCTCACGTATGTGTGTGATTGCTGGGGCCCTGGAGAACGACTTGAACGTGACATAACCTTCAAGCATCTGGCAGTACAAATGGTTTTGGAGTTTTCCCACTGAGTAAGGTACTCCAGCAAAATCAGCAACTTTCTGGGGTTGCTTTATATTCATTCACACGTGAGTCCTGTCACTTAGTTCCTGAATGTGTCCTTATGCATTCACAATGAGCCTGTGCTGTGAGGCTTTGCTGTGTGCCTTTTTGTTTTGTGTTTTCCTTGGAAGAACCTAGATTTGTTGTTGTAGTTATAAGAGAGGGAGAAAGAAAGAGAAATATCAATGTGTGGTTGCCTCTCACGCACCCCCTACTGGGGACCTGGCCCGCGACCCAGGCATGTGCCCTGACTGGGAATAGAACTTGCGACCCTTTGTTTCACAGGCCGGCACTCAATCCACTGAGGCGCACCAGCAGGGACTGTGTTGTCCCACTTATTGATCCATCCATTTGGTTGACTCTTATATGTGCCCTGATCCAGGATCCAACCCGCAACCTTGGAGTACAGGGAGGGACTACGCTGTAACCAACTGCGCGACCCGCCAGGACTCAGGGACTCTTCCTGCACCTTTTCTGGCGTTTCTTCCGCTAGTTCTTTCTCAGCTTCCAGCGCCTCAGGCAGCCGCCCGGGTCCCGCCACCTTCCGGTTTCCGCACTGCCGTCTCATTGGCTTAGCGCCCTCAAGTACTCAGAAATTTCAGCCAATGGAAATCCGTTACGAACTACCTCTCAACCAATGGGACCTGGGCGCGAACTGTAAAAGGCCTCCTGGTCAGCATCGTCCCGCCATTTCCCGAACCGCCGGTGAGTGGCTGAACGACCTACTGGCAGCGTCCCGACGAGGAGTCTCAAGCTGTGTTTTTGTTCCCTCCTGTGGCCCCTTTTCGGGATCAGCCGGATCTGCACACCCCGCTCCGCAGGGCTCAGGAGGGCATCATCTCGCCACCATTTCTTCCCCTCATGAGTGTCCCACAGCCTGTGGTGAAGTTAGGCAATGCTCAGCCCGCAGGTGACAGGGAGAAGAACCAGGACCAGAAAAAGAGGGTTGAGAGGAACCACCCGCGGTCGGTTGTGGGGGGGTTGGGGGGACGCAAAAAAGAAAGCGTTGACAGCTCTCTTTTTCAGCAGCTGCAGAGGGTCCAACGCTGCCCAGCGTGCCCGCCGTGTGAGTGCCTTTGGCTTTGTATCTACGAGAGGAAGGGAAGTGGGACGGAGGGATGAAAAACGAGTGTGCCTCTGAAGTGTTGACTCATGGGACTGAGAGCTGCTGCCCACACCCCTGGCAGGGCCCTGGAGAAGCGAAAGGGGCTGAGGGAGGGTGCATGGAAGAGAATGGTGAGCCCACGAGGTCCACCGAACTCCCAACCTGAGGCTCTTTGTTTCCTCTCCTGTCAGCCGGAGCCTCACCATTGATGATTTTGACATCGGGCGTCCTCTGGGCAAGGGAAAATTTGGGAATGTGTACCTGGCTCGGCTCAAGGAAAGCCATTTCATTGTGGCTCTGAAAGTCCTCTTCAAGTCCCAGCTCGAGAAAGAGGGAATGGAACACCAGCTGCGCAGAGAAGTCGAAATTCAGGCGCATCTACAGTAAGGACTGTCTAGGCATGATAGTTCCTTACCCTTGTTCTTCTGTGTCGTCTTTTTTTTTTATTGATTTTTTTTTTTTTTAGCAAGAGAAACAACGATTTGTTGTTACACTTATTTGTGCATTCATTGGTTGCTTGTTTTTGTTTTTTTTTTTCTCTTTTAAATCCTCAACCAAGGATATGTTCATTGATTTTAGAGAGAGGAAGGGAGAGAAGCACTGATCCATTGCCTCCCATATGTGGCCCAACCGGGGATTGAACTGACAACCTTTTGGTGTAGATGACGCTCTATCTAACTAACTGAGCCACCCGGCCAGGGCACTTCTTTTTTTTAAATCTGTTTTAATTGATTGATTTGAGAGAGAGAAACATCGATTTGTTGTTCCACTTATTTATGCATTAATTGGTTGATTCTTGTATGTGCCCTGACCAAACCCACAATCTTGGCATATCTGGATGACTCTCTAACCAACTGAGCTACGTGGTCGGGGCATTCTGTGCCCCTTTTATCTCTGACATCTGAACCCAGCTTTTCCCCCAAAACTAACCCCAAATAGGCTCTTGCTTTCACCTGGAAGATTTTTTCTCAGCAATTCATTACAATTACACCATATGGGGCTCCGTGTGTCACACACCTAATGCCCATTCCCTGTTCTCCCTTCATGCTCTCCCAGATTAGGCTATTATTATTTTGGTCCCAGTGCATTTTGCTTCTTGTGTGAACAGTCACTAGTGATAGCATCATGAGTTTGGCCTCAGGAAGGAGTCTGACCTTTCCGGCATCTGTCCTCCAGACACCCGAATATCCTACGCCTATACAACTATTTCCATGATGCACGTCGTGTGTACCTGATTCTGGAATACGCTCCAAGGGGTGAGCTCTACAAGGAGCTTCAAAAGAGCCACACTTTAGATGAGCGCCGTACAGCCACGGTGAGGTGGGGATCATGGGGACATTGGGGTCCATGAATTTACTGTGGGCTGGTGAGTGGGGAGGGTCACTACTTGAGACTGTCATGAATGCCCAGATTTTGCTTTTTTATTTACCACTGAATTTTATTCTATAAGTTTTGTATAATTACATGTAGCCTACAGTTTCACATTTGGATACTCAAATTACCCCAGAATATGAACAAGTTGTGTGTATAAGTTTGGATTTTTTCGTTGTAAGCAGCAGAATCTAACTCACTACCTTATGTGGTGAAACATTGATAGGCTGGCTATAAGGGAATTTGCTGTATTAGTGAGTGGAACCTGGCTTAGAAGTAGGAAACAAGAGATTTCTTTTTTTTTTTAAGATTTTATTTTATTTTTTTTTAGAGGGGAGGGAAGGGGGAAAGAGAGGGAGAGAAACATCAGTGTGTGGTTGCCTCTCATGCACCTCCTACTGGGGACCTGGTCCACAACCCAGGCATGTGCCTTGACTGGGAATCAAACCAGTGAGACCCTTTGGTTTGCAGCCCATGCTCAATGCACTGAGCTGCACCAGCCAGGGCCAGACTCTTTTTCTAAAAATATTTTTAAAAGATTTTATTTACTTCTTTTTAATTGGAGGGAGAGAAACATTGATTGGTTGCCTATTGCACTCTTGCAACCTGGGACCTGACCCACAATCCAGGCATGTGCCCTGACCAGGAATCAAACCTTCGACCTTTTGGTTTGCAGGACAATACCCAATTCACTCAGCCACACCTGTCAGGGCCAGACTTCTTTTTCTTTGCTCACACAGATAATGGAGGAGTTGGCAGATGCCCTGACCTACTGCCATGAGAATAAGGTGATTCACAGGGATATTAAGCCAGAGAACCTGCTGCTGGGGTTCAGGGGTGAAGTGAAGATCGCAGATTTTGGGTGGTCTGTGCACACCCCCTCACTGAGGTAAGTCAAGGTGGTGGTGGGGTGGGACCTGGGTACTAATTAGAAATGCCCTGACTGGTGTGGCTTATTTGGTTGGGCATCATCCTGCAAAGCAAAGGGTTGCCAGTTCAATTCCTGGTAATAGCATGTGTCTGGGTTGCAGGTTCAGTCCTTGGTCAGGGTGTGTGTGAGAAACAACCAATCGATGTTTCTCTTTTGCATTGATGTTTCTGTCCCACTCTTTCTCCCTCTTTCTAAAAATAAGTAACTTTTTAAAAGGAATGATCCAGTTTAATACATTTTGCATGTAAGACCCAGATACAAACCTGGGTTTGTATTTGAATGCAGGCATGCACCACATAATGATGTTTTCTTTGGTCAATGATGGACTGCATATACGATGGGGGTCCCATAAGACTATAACGGAGCTAAAAATTCCTATTGCCTAATGACATGTTGACATACTCACATGTTCATGGTGATGCTGATGTAAACAAACCTGCTATATTGCCAGTTGTATAAAAGTATAGTACATACAATTATGTGTAGTATGTGATGATTGACAATGATAGTAAATGACTGTGTTACTGGGTTGTATAATTATACTATACTGCTGCAATTCTGGAAGGATTACAACATCTATAACTGCATCAAGAACCTTGCTTGGGCTTGGGATGATGTCACCAAGGAGTGTACGAGTGGCATCTGGAAGCAGACACTCAAGAGGTTTGTCCAGGACTTCAAAGGATTTGCCAAGATGAGGAGGTTGCAAAAATCAGTAGGGCTGTGGTTGAGATGGCAAATGACTTTAACCTGGGTGTGGATGAGGACCACATTGAGGAGCTCCTAGACATGGTTCCTGAGGAACTGACTAATGAGGAGTTGCTGGAACTGGAACTGGAACAGGAACACATAGCTAAAGAAAAGGCAAGAGGAAAGGAAATTGCAGGAGAAGAAGAACCCCCAAGAAAATTTATAGAGAAGTGTTGAGCAGAAGTTTTTGCATACCTCAACAACTCCTTAAAAAGTTTGAAGACATGGACCCCAATAGAACATTCATGGTGCATTATTTTATTAAAAGCAAATCTATGATGAAAAAAACAACAACAAGTAAACCACAGTGCATATATTTCTGAAAAGAGTGACCTTAACAAGAACCTCGGGCAGGTCCTTCAGGGAGTATTTCAGAAGAGGGCATTGTTATCATAAAAGGTGGCAGTTCCATTTGTGTTATTGCAACTGAAGACCTTGTGGTGTGACAAAATGTGGAGGTGGAAGACAGTGACAGTGCTGATCTTGACCCTGTGTAGGCCTAGGCTAATGTGTGTGTTTGTCTCTTAGTTGTTTTTTTTTTTAAGATTTTATTATATTTAGAGAGGGGGGAAGGGAAGGAGAAAGAGAGGGCGAGAAACATCAGTGTGTGGTTGCCTCCTGCACGCCCCCTACTGGGGACCTGGCCCACAACCCAGGCATGTGCCCTGACTGGGAATCAACCAGCGACCCTTGGCTTCATAGGCCACGCTCAGTCCACTGAGCTACACCAGCCAGGGCTTGTCTCTTAGTTTTTAATAAAAATTTAAAAGGGGGGAAACATTTTAAATAGAAAAAAACATATAGAATGATGATATAAAGAAAGAAAATATTTTTGTACAGCTGTATAATGTGTTTGTGTTTTAAGCTAAGTTATTAGAAGAGAGTCAAAAAGTTTAAAAAAATAATAAAGTAAAGCCCTTGCCAGTGTGGCTCAGCTGGTTGAAGTGTTGTCCCATAGACCAGAGGGTTGGTGGTCCCATTCCTGGTCAGGGCACATACCCAGGTTGTGGGTTTGATCCCCATTTGGGGCACATATGAGAAGGCAACCAATTGTTTTTTTTCTCACACTGATGCCTCTCTCTCTCCCCTCAGTCCCCCCTCTCCCTCTCCCTTCTCTCTCCAAAAGCAATGAAAAAATGTCCTTGGGTGAAGGGGCCAAATTTTTTTAAAGTTTATAAAGTAAAAAAGTTACAGTAACCCAAGATTAATTTACTATTGAAGAAAAACATTTGAAAAATAAATTTAGTGTAGCCTAAGTGTACAGTATTTTAATGTAGACAAAATAATATTACTTTTTACTTCAAAGTCACAGAGGTGACATCCATATGATAATAATAAAGCCTACTCTACATTTTCAAGTTCTCAAGCCAAACACACAGATTAGGGCAGGTCACTCATGAAAGGACCAGTTTCCTCATTAAAAAGACAAAGTACATTTGATTGGGAGCTGGGCATTGCTCTACTCACACATCAACAGAATTATGGCAGACAAAAGGCAATTCTGTTTTCTTTTCCTTTTTAAAATACCAGGGGAACAATAGAAGATTGGCTGACTGGTGAATGGTCCACTAAACATAAAGTATTTATAAAATCAATGTTAGTGTACAGTAATGTCCTAGGCTTTCACATTCCCTCACCAGTGACTCACTGGCTTACCCAGAGCAACTTAGTCCTACAAACTTCATTCATGGTAAATGTCCTATACAATGCACCGTTTTATCTTTTATACTGTATTTTTACTGTATCTTTTCTATGTTTGGATGCACAAATACCATTGTGTTATAATTGCCTACAGTATTCAGTATATTAAGATGCTGTGCAGGCTTGTAGCCTAGGAACAATAGGCTATATCATGCAACCCAGGTATGTAGTGGGCTAGACTATCTAGGTGTGTGTAAGTGCCTCCATGATGTTCCCATGATAATGCGGTCACCTCATGATGCATTTCTCAGATACATCTCTCCCCGTCATTAAGTGGCGCATAGCTCTACTGCTTTTTTCAAATGTGTGTGTTATGTATCTGGAGACAAAGAATGTGGTTTAACCATATCTTTTTTTAAAAAAATCTGTTAACATATAACTGTACCAGTAAGTTTCCATGTAAATAAATAACCATCGCTCCATAATTTCAGGAAGTTTACTGGATGAATAAACCATAATTTACTTTTGATCTCTTTTAATGAACTAGCAGTTTGTTCCAAATCTTTATTTTTTTCTTTTTAATTTGTTATTTAATTTTTTTTCATCACCATTTATCCTCTCTCCACCCCCATCCAACCACCTCTCCCCAGCAATCACCATACTTTTGTCTGTGCTCATGCGTTCTCTTTTTGTTTCCTTTTTGCTCGATTCCTCCACCACCCCAGCTGTCAGCCCCATATCTTTCTTTCTTTTCTTTCTTCCTTTTTCTTTCCTTCCTTCTTTCCTTTCTTTTTCCTTCCTTCCTTCCTTTTTTTAAAAAAGATTTTATTATGAGTAATTCCAAAATATGGAATTGGCGGGGCCCAGTGCTTGCCTTCTCTGAAACTTAATCCACATTAAAACTTGTTTCCAAACTCCCATGCTGGGGAGGGGACTTCCTAGGGTCTCCCATCTCACTGGGAGCCAAGGAAGGAAAGTTTCTCTTGTTCTGAGCCTCTGGGCAGCACTCTCTTCCTTGCCCTCCTCTAGGAGAAAGACAGTATGTGGGACTCTGGACTACTTGCCTCCAGAAATGATCGAGCAGAAAACATACAGTGAGAAGGTGGATCTGTGGTGCATTGGGGTGCTCTGCTATGAGTTGCTGGTGGGAAATCCACCTTTTGAGAGCACCTCCTATTCTGAGACCTACAGACGTATCCTCAAGGTGAGAAAGCCACATTGTGATCATTCATAGGGAAGCCAGTCAGTGGTGGCTGTTGGGTGTGCACAGTCTAAGACACACACCAAGCTTGTCTGTTTAGATCCAGTGCATTGCAGGAACTCAGAACAGATAGAACATGGACCAAAAAAATTAACCATACTTCTGTTTCTTTTCCGGCCTCATCAGGTTGACTTCAGGATTCCTCCATCAATACCTTTGGGGGCCCAGGACTTGATCAGCAAGCTTCTTAAATACCAGCCTTCGGAGCGGCTGCCATTGGCCCAGATCCTACAGCACCCCTGGGTGCGGGCCCACTCTCGGAGGGTGATGCCTCCATCTGCTCAGATAGCTTCCTGAGCTCTGGCTGCCTCTGCTTCTGTGTGTTTGTTCAAGTTCTCCTGACCCCGCTATCTCATCTGCCTTCAGTTTCTTCTCTTTTAAAATATAAGATGTTAATTAATAAAAGGTTAATTTTGTACCAGATCTTTATAGTTGCATAAATAAGGGGCTCAAAATGATGCCCCACCTGACCTCCAGAGATGGTGAATTAACCACTCTCTTTGAAAATTAGTGACTGTTGCCCTGGCTGATGTAGCTCAGTGGATTGAATACCAACCTGTAAACCAAAGGGTCACCAGTTTGATTCCCAGTCAGGGCATGTGCCTGGTTTGCGGGCCAGGTCCCCAGTGCGGGGCATGCAAGAGGTAACCACACATTGATGTTTCCTTCTCCCTCCTTTCCCCTCTAAAAATAAATAAATACAAATCTTTTTAATAAAAAAGAAAAAATTAGTGACCGCTTTCTGCAGATAAACACTCCAGTGGCGCATAACTTACCACTTACAACAGTGACTCCTAGACTCAGCTAACCCCGTTTTCAGGACTAGTCCACACAGGTTCACGCTTCATACTGACATGCAACATGCTACCATCTTCGCAATAAAATGTCTCCCTGCACACAAGCACCACCTAGTTCTCAAATGAATTCACTAGCACCTCCGGCGTGTATTGTTTTCTAATTGCTTCAGAATAAATTATCCCTAATGATAAATGTAACATCCTATCTTCTGAAACTACACCCTCCACTTGCAGCAATTTAGGGAGTGTTTTTCCAAACTTCCCATTTTTCTCTCTAATGGTTTCATGTAGCAGGTGTTCTCTTTACCCACAATAAGGTGATGTCACCAGAGGAAACATCTAGACTCAGCTGGGAGATCAAATCTGCATTCTGTTCATTGCAGACATTGCTGTAATCACTGTGTCTCCTGACTAAACACACTGCATATGGAGTTTGCCTTGGTAATGTTACTCCTACCACCGCATTGTACACATTCTCTGCCATGCAAAATGTCCAGCAGGTGCAGGACACAGCCCTGTGATGACCAGACCCCTCATTAAATACAGTCCAGCCACTCCACTCTCAGATGCACAGCTCCACTATTGCAGATCTATCATTTAAATGCACCCAGATATTAGCTACTAGTTTTTCACCTCCACCTTCAGTGCTTACCTCTGCTTTCTAGCTTCATCCTCTCTATCGGTTTTCTTAATATTTCAATTAAATACTTGGTAATTCCTAATAAATTAACTGGTCTATAGTTATGGATCCTGCAATATTACTCATTTCTGGTGCTGGATAAACTTATATCACTGGGCACATTTTGAACAGTTGATTAGGATGAAAAAACCAACTACAGCCTCCATATTGACTACCAGATGATGTATGTTTCAATAATGGGAAGTCTGCCACGCTTTACAGTAGGGATTTCTAAGTTCTCCAATAGCTACATAGCCTTCCTCACCAATGGTTTCAGACATTCTGTCTCCCATCATAGCCCAATATCATTAAATTTAACAGTAAGGATCAACCTCATGTGAAAAGGAGAATTATGTCTCAGTATAAGCAAATTACTATTACTGGTGATGGATAACATAGTTTCTGAGTGCCAATTAAGTCACATTTCTCCAACACCTCCTTTTATTTTTTTATTTATTTTATTCTATATTTTTATTTTTCTTATATTTTTCCCATTACCATTTAGTCTCCTTATACTCCCCTTCCCCTCAGCAATCACCACACTGTTGTCCATGTCCACAATATTTATTGATTTTAGAGAGAAGAAAAGAGAAACGTTGATTTGTTGTTCCACTTATTTATGCACTCACTGGTTGATTCTTTTTTTTTTTCCTTCATTGAATTTATTGGGGCGACCCTGGTTATCCAAATTATACAGGTTTCAGGTGAACAATTCTACAACGCGTAATCTATTAACACTATATTGTGTTTTCACCACCCCAAGTCAAGTCTTCATTATTGGTTAATTTTTTAAAATTTTTATTCGAGATTTTATTTATTTACTTTTAGAGACAGGGGAAAGGAGAGAGGAAGACGGGGAGAGAATATCGATTGGTTGCCTCTCCTACGCGCCGGGCCGGGGTAGAACCCGCAACCCAGGGACGAGTCCTGACGAGGAATCGAATCTGCAATCCTTCGCCCTGCGGGACAACGCCCAACCAACTGAGCCTCATCGGCCAGGGTACTGGATGATTCTTGCATGTGCCCTGACGAAATGCAACCTTAGCCTACCTGGACGACGGTCTAACCAACACAGTCGCCCAGCGAGGGTGGGTGGGTTAAAGCTTAAACACCGGACAACCGGCCCCCGCTCCAGGTCCAGCTCCCGCTCCCCTGCCGGCGGCTTGTAGAGAAAAACTACATTACCCAGAAAACTGTGCGCCGAGTGTGCGCTCTGTCGGACGCTAGACCAATAATAGTCCAGCGTTTCCCCTCACGGGGCGGGCCTTCTGGGCGTGTGCTTACGTCATTTGCGTGCGACCGTTCTGTCCACGCCAGCTGTGGGGAGGCGGTCGCTGCTTGTGGTCGGTTCTAGTGGGGCGCTTCGAAAACGAGGAGAAGGGAGCTAGAGACGCACCTCCGCCGTTTTGAACGAGCGGTGAGCCTCCCCGTGGGCGGGGAGTGCGACAGTCAGCCGAGGTCACCCCGAGGGCAGGGAAAAGGTGACGGTCGCGTGAGCCCACGGGACCCGCCTCGGTCGTCGCCTCTCCGGGCTCCTCTCGCTTCACAGGGTCCCGTGATGGCGGCAGCGTGCGTGGACCCGGCGCAGGTGAGTGGACCGTGGTTTGGGCATTGTCGCTCCTCTGCCGGTTAGGAGAGGGCTCCTGGGGTAGGGTGGAGGCCAGGTCGGCCATTGCTTTCCTTTTTGTCCTTGTCGTTCATTTAAAGTGGAGCTTGGCTTGTCACTTTAATCTGCAGTCTGAGAGCGCGAGAGGGTGAATATACGAATGAGCAGTAGACAGACCAGACAGGAAAACAGAACTTTGACCCACAACCTGCAGCCACTTGTCCAGGAAACTAGGCTCTTACATAGAGTGAACAACGCAGGAAGCCAGATCACTATCTTTAAACAGTGACTTCGTTAACTGTCAGCCCCAGGTGGCCAGGACTTGATGGATAACAACCCTTTTTTCTGATTTTTTTTATCCACTTCCTGCTTAAGACTGACCAAAGAAAGTTATATATGTACCCTAACCAATCACGCAGGATGTTGCGTGACTGCATGTTAGAGACTTCATATTATTTAAACATATATCATCTGGTAGTCAATGTGGAAGTCCTGTCTGGGTTTTCTCTTCTTACCTACCTGTCCACAATGTGATCAGCGATGTCAGTTCATCCGGTGCCAGAAATGAGTACTATTTCAGGATCCCTGTGTACAGACCAGTTCATTTATTAGGAATTGCAAAGAGTTTAATTGGAATATTAAGTAAAAACTGATAGGGAGAAGGGTGAAGCTAGAAAGCACAGAGAGGTGAGCTCTGAAGGTGGAGGTGAAAAGCCGTGAGCCATCGTCTGGGAGCATTTATTTATTTATGTATTGTTGTTGTTTTAATGGTTCTGTTGTATTTTTTTTTTTCCATTACCAGTTATCTTTCTTACACGCCCCTGATCTGGGAGCACTTAAATGATAGATCTGCAGTAGTAAGGCCGTGGCTCTGAGAGTGGAGTGGCTGAATTAATTGTGTTTAATGAGGGGGTCTGGTCAACACAGGGCTGTGGTCCTGTATCTGCAGGACATTTCACGTGGAGAATGTGGCGAATGTGGCGGTGGGAGTGACATGAGCAAGGCAAACTCAGTATGCAGTGTGTTTGGTCAGGAGTCGGTGGTGAAAATTATGACTTGAGAGCTGAGGATTTGTCATGTGGGTTTGGAATCTTTGGTTTTCCCTTTTATGAATAGTCTTATAAGATAATAAATTTATTATAGATAAAAGAGAGCTGGGGACTTTTAGTCACTTTAAGACATGATGCAACTAATATAAAATAAAATTGCATGTCAACTGTAATTGTGGGGGGTGGGGGGAGAAACGATGTGAAGCCCTCAGTATGGGGCAGGCACCTAGCAGGACCAATGAGACTGAGGCACATCTGTTATTACCATTACTGATATTATTATTGTCATTATTTCCTCATTCTTCTGACGTCCTGGAGCCCTTCTTACTGTCTGCATCTGACAATCCACATGCCACTTCCACCGTCTTGTCTCAGTTACAATGGCTCCTGCATAGGAGGTTTTTGTCCTACACTGTTGTGTCATGTCCAAAGCATTGTCCACCTCCCCCTGAGCCCAGCACAGAGATCAGCCCTCAGGAGTTGCTTGTGGCTCTGGGCCTTGATGTCTGCACCTTTACTATGATGCAGAGACGTTCGCTGATCCCATCCAGCAGCCCCAAGGCCAACTCGACTTCCTCTGATTGACTTTCCAGGTGTCTGTGACCTTTGATGATGTGGCCGTGATCTTCACTCAGGAGGAGTGGGGACAGCTGGACCCAGCCCAGAGGACCCTGTACCGGGAGGTGATGCTGGAGACCTGCAGGCTCCTGGTGTCTCTGGGTGAGTCCTCCCCAGCTCTGCCATGTGGGGGTCACCTGCCACTTCCTTATTCCTCCCTCTGGCTCCAGACCCGGTGGTCAGGAAGGTCTCAGAAGCCCTCTTTTCTCCTCCTCACAGCCTCAGTCATTTCCAAGACTCACCTCTTCTTGCCTGGTTTCCGTGTGTCTCTTGGGCAAGAAACATAGTTTCCCTTTTGATTCCCGGAAGTGGTGGAAGGAAAGGTGGTGGTGTGCAGGACCCAAAGGCAGGATATCCAGTCGGGCCCTTGGGGGACTGGTGCAGGAACTGGGAACCACCGGATTCTGCCCAGGCCCTCGGGTCTCTTGTCCTGGCTTCTCTCTCTGGGTCTGCTCATGTCACGCTATTCAGAATGGCTTTTTCTGCTTAGGGAGTTTGTGACAGGGTTGGCCACCTCAGTCCCTGCTCTCTGTGGCCACTTGTCAAGAGTGCCAGGGTTGAGAAACACCAGCTTATGTGGTCTTGTGCTTGAAGATAATCTCAGCACCACTCAGCTCAAGAGAAAGGAGGGCTGAGAAACCAAGGCCTGTTTTTACAGAACTGGAAGTATGATTTGTGTCAGTGAGAAGAGATTAAACAAAATGAGAAAATGTTTGATATATTTAGATATTTTATAACAAAATTTTTATAATTAAAAGTCTGGCATTTGTCCCTGCCGACCTCATCACTCACCTTCACTCACTGTGCTCCAGTTAAGCCGGCTCTTTGCTGCCCTCCCCCTCTCCCCAACGTGCACATACCTGTTCCACCCCCCCACCCCTCCGGCTCTGCACTGCTGTTCTGTCTGCCTGGGAGTGTCTTGGGTGGTTTAGCCTTTCATGAGGTTGCTCCATGTTGGCCCATTCACATCCTCCTCACCAGCTGTTACCTGCCCTGTCACACTTGCTCTCCATCACCCTGTTTATATATTTCTAAGCCAGTGGTTCTCATCAAGGACAATGTTGTTCTCCAGGGAAACTCAGCAGTGTCTGCAGCCATTTATGGTCACAACTGGGATAAAGTTGCTTTAGCCACCTAGTGGGTGGAGCCCTGCAGTGCTGCTAAGCAACCTTATCATGCACAGGAAACACACTCCCTCCCCACCTCCCCAAAGAACAGTTGCCTGGACCTGGATGTCACTTGTGCACAGGGTGAAAAACCCTGTTTCAAGGGTGCATGGGCACTTCCTCAGGGGCATAGAGACACCCTGTGGAAGCTTCTTCTTCATTTTATCTCTTTCCTGCCTTCTGATGATTGTTGAGAGAAAGTCTGGGATCAGAACTGAATCTTACCCCCACCTCCCACCTGTTGTAATTTTCCTTTTTCAAAGACAGAGCATGCATCGCTGATTTCACTGCTGCACTTATAGGTTGACTTGCCATCAAGGAAGGTGACTCTGTTTCCCATTTACCAGCTTAATACAGAAATCCCTTTTTAAAGCAATGTAAGAAAAATAAAAAGAGAGCCACTTTTAAGATAAGTGATTAATAACAGTCACAGCTTGCTACAGTCCTTGGAGCACTGGCTCCAGGTCAGGCCTGTTCCCTCTACTTCCTGCTCCAGCCACTTAATTCCCAGAGTGCCCCAGGCCTCCACAAAGTCAAGAAGACTTGGCAGCTGCAGTGAGTCCTTCATACAGTTGAACTTACTCAGTGTAAAGCACACATCTTTATTTTTTGAAGCTGTTCTCTGTATTACTTTATGTAGTAATCCTTTTTTGTGAAATTTTGAAGATGATATTTGATGTTTCTATAAATTCCTGTATGTGACCATATCACTTAGTTGGATTCTCAATTTTATTAATTTGTTAGTAGTTCATGAGTTGCTGAAGTCTTCCATCACTGAGTCTGCCCCTCCCCCAGCCCCTGTTCCCTGAGGATGAATCTCCTTGCTCAGGTCCCTGCCTCACCACCACTTGGTCTCAGGCTGCTGCCCCACACAAGGGTGTTTCCTGTGTCTTCTTTAGTGGAGTGTTTGGTAGACAAGTGTCTGGAGCCAGAGCCTGGTATTCAGTCCAACTCTGCTCCTTAAAAACTGTGTGGCATTGGGCAAGTTACTAAACCCGTGTGTGCCTTAGTGTGCTCGTTGGTAAAATGGAGTAACGTGGTATCTACTCCCTAGGAGTGTGGCAAGGCTAAATGGGTAACTTATGGAAAAGGCTCAGAACAATGCCTGGTGTGAGTAGGTTATGCGCAGGTTAGCAGTTGAAGACCCTGCTGCTATCACTAGTGTTGTATGCTTATCGGGATTCTCATCGTCCTTGTGTCTGGACTCAGCACCTTCTGGAGCGGAGTCATGTAGCTTTGTGGTAACAGCACAGACAGCAGAGAAGGCTGGACCTGGGTTTCCATGTTGGTTCCGCCATTGACCACTTCTCTTCTCTTTGGCAAATCATATTAACTGGTGGAGGCTTGGGTTCTTCATCTATAAATGGTCTATAGCAGAATCATATAAAACTTAGGGTCTAAAAAAGACCTAGATCAATGAAGACACATACTTTGTTTTATTTTTTTTGTTTTTGCTTATTTTTTCATTGTATTTTTTTC
>VMDR010010566.1:19289-30495 GCA_007922815.1 Macrotus californicus | reverse complement strand
GGGGGATGGAGGGATTGAACAAAAACAAAAAGAGAAAGAATTCATGAACACGGACAATAGTGTAGTGATTGCAGAGGGGGGAGTGTGGGTGGAGGTGGAAGAGATTATGGGGGGATAAATAGTGAGGGGGAAATATAAATAAATAAAATAAATTATGAAAAATAAAATATAAGAGAAAATCACCTGGTTTTATTACTCTTCCCCAAAGTGAATATATTGGCGTTAAAAACGTTGCAGATGTTACTAGTCAAGGCTGAGTGACTGAAACATGTGGTCATATGGGGAGATCCTGGCCCGAGAAAGAGAAGGACAGGTGAGGAACGGGAAGAGACAGGAAGGAGCCAGACAATATCTGAGAGGTGAAGATGGGGACCGAGGGCAGAAGTGGCGATAGGGGTGATTGGCGTCCTGGGAGGGAGGGAGCTTTCGAGTCCCACGTCTGTTCCTTAGTCACAGCCATGGGGTGAGAGGTTTCACGGCTCCTTTTTGTTTCTGAACGTGCAAGGATTTTAGTTTTATTGACAATATTCTGTTCGCCTGAAGTGTGCATCACAGTGATTTGATATTTATGTACATTACAAAATGATTCACACAGGAAGTCTAGTCGCCATCTGTCACCATACACAGTTGTTAGGACATTACTGATTGTATTCCCTCTGCTGTGCATTAAATTCCCATGACTTATTCATCTTATAAGTGAAAGTTTGTGCCTTTTAATCCCCTTCATCTAGTTGGCTCTCCTTCAACCCCCACCCCCCTCTGGTGACACCAGTACCTATCCTGGACCCATGAGTCTGTTTCTGTTTTGTTTTCTTTGGCATTGCATCAGAAATAGCAATCACACATAAAATGGGATATTTGGAGAGAAAGCACAGTTCTGTTCAGTTTTATTTTTGTTTATGACTTTTATTTGATTTTTTTATTCCTATTTTGTTATTATTACATTCATCAATCCAAAAACACAAGAAATAAAAATAAAGGTCTACATTAATTTTTAAAATTTTAAAATTTAAACTATATTTTAAAAACCTAACCTTAGATATCGAAATAACTCTAATCAACCTTTATTTCTAATGTGTTTGAACTAATGAGGGTTTATATTAAAGACAAAGATAATAGTTAAAATGTCGTGTTTTCTATAGAAAGATAATAGTTAAAATGCAGTGTTTTCTGTAAATCAGGCCCTAATCGGACCTGGCATTTTTATAATGGCTTCACAGGGCCTGTACAAAAATCCTGAAAGCCTAGTAATTCAAAACCTGGGAGATTCTTGGCATATATTTGCCATATAATTCAAAAACTATGGAAGGCTGATCAAAAGAAGGGAAAGTTACTCTGTACTCTTGGAGAATATATTAAAATAAAAATATAGAACCTTAAAAAAATAATTTTCTGCAAGCTTATTAGGATGTCCACCTGAAGAGCGCAGTAACTGCAGGAGACAGAAGAGACGTGGAGTCCTGAATTTAGTGAAAATGTATAATACTAAAAATAAGATAAAAATCTCAACCACATCTGAAGATTTCAGTGTCCAACCCAGTTCAAAATCCATATGTAGGAATGCATTTATGAATACAGTAATGATCTCCTGTGAGGTTCTAGAGCTGACTGATTATAACAGTTACATAAAATTTAGATGGTATAAATTCTTTATATATTTTGGATATTAACCCCTTGTCAGAGCTGTTATTAGCAAATATCATTTCCCACTCAGTTGGTGGCCTTTTTGTTTTATCGGCAGTTTCTTTTGCTATACAGAAGCTGTTTTAGTTTGATATAGTCCCATTCATTTATTTTTGCCTTCACTTCTTAATATCCAAGATAGACAAAGAACTCATACAACTCAACATCCAACAGGCAATCAATCCCATTAAAAAATGGGCAGATGACCTGAACAAACACTTCCCCCAAGAAGACACACGAATGGCCAACAGATAGATGAAAAGATGATCAACTTCACTAGCTATCAGGGAAATGCAAATCAAAACTACAATGAGATGCCACCTCACACCTGTTAGAATGGCTGTTATCAACAAGACAAGTGACAATGTTGTGGAGAAAAAGGAGCCCTCATTCACTGCTGCTGGGAATATAAACTGATACAGCCATGATGGAAGACAGTATGGAAGTCCCTCAAGAAATGAAGAATAGAGTTATACCATATGACCCAGCAACCCCTCTTGTGGGTCTCTACCTGAAAAATTTGAAAACATTAATTGGCAAAGATATATGCACTCTTATGTTCATTACATTGTCATTCACAGTGGGCCAGATGTGGAAACAACTCAGGTGCCCTTCAGTAGAGGATTGGATAAAGAAGATGTGGGGCATATATACAATGGGATACTACTCGGCCACAAGAAAAGATGAGACACTGCCATTGGCAGCAATGTGGATAGACCTCGAGAATATCACGCTGAGCACAACAAGTCAGACCATATGATTCCACCATACGTGGGACATAAAACTAAAACTCATAGACACAGAGTACAGTATGGTGGTTACCAGAGGGCAGGGGTTGAAATAAATGGAGGTGGAAGATGATTTGACTTTGGGTGGCTGGCACACAATGCAATATCCAGATGATGTACAGTTGAGACCTACATCGTTTTATTAACTACTATCACCCCAGTAAACTTAATTAAAAAACTTAGGTGATATCGATTCTGCCTAAGTCAAGAGACTATAGGTTGAGCTGTGGCCTGGTAGAGAGGGAAGAATTCTGGATCAAGTACTTAGGACTGTAGAGTGCAAGATTGGTCATATCAACTGCTAAATAATTATAAGTAGCAGTGATGCTGCTAGTATTTGAACAAATGAATTTCAGGTAAACTCCCTGAATCTGAAACTGCCTCTTCAAGTGGCGCTAGAATGTGTGACATCTCTCCTCAAGGAAGCTCAGTTCTAGATGTAAAGTGACTGTCAACTAAGTCACCCAAGCCCTTCATTTGGTGTAATGCTGTTTGTTACCTTTCACCTCCTGAGGTTCACAAAATCTACAGGGTGCGGAAGAAGTGATGCCTGCTTGAGTGAGGTCGGGAGGGTAATGATACGGGTGTGATAATTTATCACTTTAATGTGAGCATTTCACCTAAAATGTCATATGGTGTGCTTGAATGTGACATTGGTATGTTACAGAATTCAATGCTTATGATTTTGTAATAAAAGATTTTGTAATAAAACAGGGGTGCTATTTGTGCCAGACCCCTGCATTTTTATTTTCTGAAGGAGCAGAGAGTGTATGTTAGTAAGTGCGGCCCAGTGGACCAAGAAAGAAACCCAGACGTTTAACCCTGAAATTTAAATTTGAAACAGTCTTTTGGAAATATGCTGAAGTGTTTCCAGAATATCATGAAACAAATTGCTGTTGAAATGACCTTCACTGTGAGCGGTATCACCAATCTGTGATTTATCTGGAAAGCTCTCTTTCTCTTTAATCTTTTTTAACGTTACCACTGATAAAAATAAATTCCTGAAATGGCATTCTTACCCCCAAACCGGTCAATATGATAATGAATTAAAACTCTCCAAAAAGTTAGTTGGAAACACGTACACCCTTAAATAGATGATAATACCCTATATTTATCTTACCACCACTTCTCATCCATGTTTACAGGTATGTTTAGCCTACCTATCTGTTAGATACTAGGAATGGCTTGGAACCAGGCTTTGTAATAATCTACTTCAATAATCTTTAATGGCATGAAAATAATAGAAATAAGCATAATGCCTATTTTAGAGTTGAGGCACAAGGTTATGTCACTTTGCCAAGGGCATACTATGGAAGCAGCGGTTTCGCCCCCATGGTTCACTCTCTGAACCTTGTATTATGTGCACTTCACTTTGATAAACACGCTCTTAACCTTATGGAGGATAATTGGAAGAAGCTGCTTCTTAGTTCATAGCCATGACCCTGAGATCCTTAAATCATCACATCAGTTCCCACTTGCTGAAAACCTGTTCATTGATTTCAGTCAAATAGAACAAAATGGATAAAATAAGACTCCAATGAAAATGTGTCCTAGGTTACTTTATGTTTCCTTCAGAAAAATAGGTCGATTATTTTTACACAGATCATGAAGCATTTTGGGGGCGATATCTAGCAAGTAAATTGAAAGACATTTAAAAATAAGGGGAAGGCTATTTCAGATACCTCGTGTAATCAGAAGCATCCAGTATTTGTTCTGTGACTGGCTTATTTCGCTGAGCATAATGTCCTCACGGCTCATCCAAGTCCTCACGTATTGCACGGTTTCCTTCTTTTCTAATGTTGAGTAATATTCCATTACAGATATGTTGTACTGTTTAAATCCATTCATTCATCAGTGGACACCTATGTTGTGTCCACATCTCAGGTCTTGTGACTGGCACCTCTGTGACCATATGAGAGCTGATAGCTCTCTGAGGTCCTTAATTCTTTTGGATAAAAATTCAGTTACACAAGATGAATAGGTTCTGGAGATCTGCTGTCTAATGTTGTGCATGTAGAAAACCACACATTAAAAATTGTGGTAAAAGGCTAGGTCTCGTGCTATCCAATAAAATAAATCTATGGAAGGCAATACAAACAAGGTCATTGGGAAGCATTGGGGAGAATGCGAGGATATGGAGAACAGAATCACAACAGAGTTCACAGAAGAAGGTTTTTCTTCAGGAGCTGGGGAGAAGTCAAGTGTTCTCATTCTCTGTGTTTGAGGATGCGCCGAGGCATGGCCTTACCAGGGTCTGAGGATTTAATATTTACTTGTGCTTCGCCAAAACATTTAAAACCTGCAACAAGAGTAGGAGGGGAGAACTATTGCTCTCCTCCTTTCTTTCATGAGGAAAGTGAGATGGGCTGACGTTAAGTAACTTGACCCATTAAATTGCTGCAAAGAAAGGGTCGAGCCAGCGTACCAAGCCCGACAGCCCCACTCCAAATGTCTCCTTGTGCATTGCTGTGCTGCGTTGCCTCCCAGCAAATATTAGAGGTGTAAGCTGCTTGGGATGTACAGAATGGGGCCTCATAGAATGTATGGGCAGAAAAGCAATCCAGTATTTCACCAGAAAAAAATAAAGGCTCACGGACGAGAGTAGCATAAATTCTTCAGAAACTGGATCATATGAGTCAAAGCACAGAAGAGTAAAAAGGCTAATAACATTATTGACTTTTCTGAAATTTTGTTTTTAGATTGATGATAACCTCTTAGGAAATCGGTATTCAATATAGATATATGTATATATCTTTTAACTTTTCCTCTGTGTTATAGAGAACCAGCAGAGGGAGCTTTTAACCATGAAGTTTTATTCTATTAAGAAATGAATCAAACTGCACTGAAAAGCAGAACAATCCTAAATATGATATTTATCTGAAATCGTAAACATTCCCTAGATTAAGTTGATTTTTGTTTCTGGCAAGTTACTTTAGAAACCCATCAGAAGACATTTTTGACCATCCATATGTATTCATTGCTCTGTAGCCTCTTAGGAGCTACAGGAGAACCGCAAAAATGGGCACCTACACACACCAGCTCACATCTCACTTGAGAAGAATTTTTGGTATATAAGAAATGCAGAGTGGATTGATATACTTTTTTAAATCCTCACCTGAGGACATACTTAGAGGGGAAGGGAGGGACAGAGAGGGAGAGAAACATCAGTTGTCTCTCATACATGCCCCGACCGGAACTGAACCCACAACCCAGGCATTTGCCTTGACTGGGAATCGAACCAATGACCTTTCAGTTTATGGGACAACACTCCAACCAACTGAGCCACATCAGCCAGGGCAGGGTCAATGCATTTTAATAGATAATAGAATATCATCAATACATGTGATAATAAGCAAATGAGAGAAAGACCAGAGCACAAAGAGTATTAGTGGGTCCTAACAAGACAAGGGGTGTAGATCCACCATGAGGAAGTTGAAGCCTGTTTTCAATGGAGAAAGTATTGTGAGCAAAATATCTGACTTTGGGATGAGCACGGAGGGAGAGAAATCACATAGGAGTGACCAAAGCACGAGGCTAACCTGGGAGACATAGGAAACAAACTTGAAAGTCACTGTGAGCACTGGCCAGGAGTAGCAAGTGACCAGTAGGCTGTTGGAAACAAGAGCACACTCAGTGGTAGGGTGGAAACAGGTCTGGGGAGGGTACAGGGGTGCGAAGGACAGTGTTAGAGGATAGTGAGGAAGTAGAAGACGTCGGCGGGGAGAAACCCAACAAGAGGCCGCAGCAGTGATGCAGGCATGAGGTGATTAACTTAGCAAGATGGTGTTGCCCTGGGTGGCAAACCATACGGTGAACTCTCTTTACTGAACAGCCCCTAAAGAAGGTAGTGGTAACAATGCCAATGATAGTTTTGTGCTTTTGTTCTCTTGCTCCTCCTTTTCGACTGCATTAACAAAAAATGAGAGTACGTGGCTTTGGCAGTGTTCCGGTGAGCCAGTTTGTGGGATTTCTGTCCATCTGCCTTCACTTCCCTGGTTGACTGACTGCTTAGTTTGCAGTCCTTTCTCCCTCTTACTTTATTTATTTCTCCAGAACATAAATAAATAACATTTATTTCCCTGAAGCAGCAGCCAGATACAGTGAGGATGGATGTCGGCCATAAGTCCCCATCATACTAGAATTGTCTCCTTTAAGACTTTTCCACAGTCCGCTCCAGATAACCACCCGCCCACCCATCCACGCTTCAGCTTCCTGACTCGTGGAGGAGCAGCTAAGATCAATCCAGTTGTAAGGATGGTAGAGATAATGTTTGGGGAACACTCTGGGTAAAAAGATAATTTGGGGTCTTCAATTCCAAATTTAAGGGTAATAAAAGCCATTGTAAAGTTTTAAGTCAAAGGGATACTGGCAAGTAGCCCCTTTAGGAGCATCCCTGTGGGGCTGCCGATAGGACCCACTGGCCAGAGGAAGGTGTCACAGCAGACAGATCAAAGGGTGCAGATGCAGTGGCCTAAGTGTGAATTGATCTCAGTGGGAAGGAGAAGGGTTATATTGATAAGGAGAGAACAGTAAAAAGCAGTGATTTACTAGGTGTGAAACACTGAGGAAAGGTAAACAAAGGTGACTGATACATACCATGTACACAGCTGGTGCCTACTGAAGATACTCAGGAACAGAGCTGGCACTGAGCCGAAAATAGTGGCATCGCTTTAGCCACATAGACTTCAGGACCAGCATCATTAATGTCCTCATAAAGCGGTCTAGATCCCTCAGAGGAGACTAACACTCTGAAGGCCAAATAGCTTTCATCCTTTTCAAACACAGAAGCCATCAGAAATTGAGTAATATTTCTATTTTTCAGGGAAATATGTGGCTGGACATTGCAAAGCTTGTGTTCTTTCAACACCTGTATTGAAACCCTTGAGGTCTTTCATGCCAGTGTTTTCCTATTTTTTTCTTCTCAATCTGAAATCCAGAATTAACTGTGGTGCATCAGTCAATATGCTATCAACTCTGACATAGATGGTGGAATTGATTAGTAATAAACAGTGCCTGTGCATTAGAATTAAAATGCCCCCTTTCTTCTTATTACGGGGAACACAAATCAGAGCCCAGAGGAGATACAGATACGTATTATATCACAAGGAACTTGACAAGAAGGTTTATTTGTCTGCTTTAAAATTGAACCACCCGTGAGTCTAATTGGCAAATGCCTTTTTCCTGAACTTGACACCGTGGCCTTGTTTGTCAGGACTATTTGTCATTCCCAGTAATGATTTATAAATACATCTTATTGTATCCTGACAATTAGACAAAAGCATACACATATACTTTTGTATTTAGCTAAAAAAAAAGTCACTAATTTTGGAAGCGTCATTGAAATCCACAGTTTTCTCTGCATCCCTGCTGAAGCAGTGACATGTTATTTCAACATGTGTCTTAGGTATTTGGTTGGAAATCATAAGCATGCATGGCGCAAGCCCCTGGCTAAAATTACATGAATAAAATTATAATGTGCCAACACATGGCCTTCAATTAGCGGCACTAATAAATGACGCCCATAAGGTAGAGCGGATATTTTTAAGCACCAGGACATAAGGAGCAACCGCCAAAAGAAAGGCAAACCCCACGTCATGACGGAAACAGTCTGAGAAACATGACTTCAGTCTTAACTCATGGGATTACTTGTATATGTTGTTTGCTGAAGCTTGTAAGAATTCAAAATTCAAAACAAAGTCTTCTTTAAGTCAGTCGTTCCATTGTAGTTAGTAGTCTTGAAAATCTATTCAGTTTTAAACACCATTTTAACAAGAATCTTGACAACTTGGTTAAATGTCAAATGATTTAATTTAAATTATATATAAATTGAACATGGCCAAGGAAGTAAATCTTATTTAAAGGGATACTTTCAAGGAGTTCTACTTTCATGCTGATTCTTCTCTCATTTAAAATTCTTTTTCCATTTAATTAGCAAGTATTTAGCAAGGAGCTGCTATGTACTTAGACTGTGCTGGAGGTTTTATGGTGTGAACATTTCAAGGAGCACATTGCTTTTGTCTGAAAGAAGAGTCCTTAGGACCAAATCCTTCAGATGCCAGGACCTTCCTGGTGTGTTTTGAGTCATTTATCAAGACTTCCAATGTTGGAATGCCTCTTCATCTTACACAAATCTAGTGGGATGCATGGCTTCTTTCAAAATTTCAGGAGGGTCAATGCGTTCTTCAGGAACCCAGTTCTGTGACTGAATACAATGCAGCAGGCTTAGGTGCAGAGAACAGACTGACAGCTGTCAGAGGGAAGGGGCTTTCGGGGACTGAGTGAAAAGATGAAGGGATTAAAAAAATAAATAAATAGACAACAGACTCATAGACACAGACAACAATATAGTGATTACTGGAGGGAAAGAGGGGGTAGGAGGAGGAAGAAGAGGGTATTGGGGAGATAATGGTGATGGAAGGCGACTCGGCTTTGGGTGATAAACACACAATACAGCATACAGATGATGGATTATAGAATTGTATACCTGAAACCTACATAATTTTATTAACTAATGCCATCCCAATGAATTCAATAAAAAAGAAAAAAAATATTCTCCTTAAGAACGTAATAGCTTCAATCTCCTTAATAGCCTTATTGGTCACCCTTGACATTTGGAATTAAGGGCTGGGAACAAGGGGAAGAATTTGTCTTCTGTAGACAGAATATTTGCAATTTGTAAAGACAACGAGTTTGACGTGTGTTTTTGTTTTTGGTTTAATAATCAAGTTGTGAGTATGCAACGCCCTATTCCAATCCCTTTTCTATCAGAACAGATTTGGAATTTCAAGGTTACTTGCTTTACGGCATGGTAAGTCAGAGTGACTGAGAATAATTGTTTGTTTGAAGAGCCCTGGCCAGTGTGGCTAAATTGGTTGGAGCATCTTCCTGTAATGGAAAGGCTGGGGGTTGGATTCCCCATAAGGGCACATCCCTAGGTTTCGGGTTCAATACCTGGTCTGATTTCTCGTCCAGGTGCATTTGTGAGGCAATCAATCAATGCTTCTCTCTCAAATCGATGTCTGTCTGTCTGTCTGCCTGTCTCTCTTTTTCCTTCTCCCTGTCTCTCTCTGTCTCCGTCTCTACCTCCCTTCCTCCCTCCCTCCCTCTCTCTCTCTCCCTTCCTCTGTCTCTGAAAGCAATGAAAAAAATGTCCTCAGGTGAGGATTTAAAAAAAGAAGAGCACAGAATATTAACAGAATCATACCATAATGTTCTTCGAAAAGAATCACTAAATTGTGTATCCAGAAGCAGCATTGAGGATTAAATGATTCCAGAATTTCCATCATAGTTAGAAACATGTTCAGCGCTTGGTACCCAGAGTTAGTTCTTGCGTGTCAAGCACTGTTCTAGGACCTTTTAACATATCTCATTTGACCCTCACAGTAACTCTATAAGGCTGGTTTTATATTTTCCAAGAAAAAAACTGAGGCAGTGGAGAGTCAGGTGTCCTGCCCAGGGCCACAAGTCAGTAAGTGATTGAACCAAGATTTCCACAAAGGCGGTACAAAATAGACACTTAACCTGAGTCTACCGAGAGTAGCATCAGCCATTGGTAAATAAGGTTTCCCGTCACACAAGACGAGAAACCAGAGCGTATGTGCTCCATGCACTCTGCTAACCACCAAATAGCAGAGGATGACTGGATCTTACAAGAATCTCATTAATCAAACAGATGTGGTTTCAATAATTATGAAATCTCTTCATTAAGCACTGGCAGTAAGTCATTACAATATCTTCTCCAGCCTTTTGGCTATGATCAAGTGTAGAATATCTTCTCATTAGGGTAATGGGGTTCAATAAAAGAGCATTCCATCATGCTCCACGAGGGAGCAGAGTGGAACTTTTGTTAACGATAATCATTTAGTGATTCGTTTTATCTCTTTCAGATCTTGTTAATTCATTATCGTACAAGGTTAATTCTTCATGCATTTAGGTTTTGATCTTGACAAAATGCAGTGGTCATGAAAGTTAACTTTGTAAAAGAAATTAGAGCTTAACTTAATGTTGGGGACATAGTGAGTAGAAATGAGAAAAGTGTTTGGTTTCAATTTGCTAGTCTGGAGAACTATTCATTAAAGCGTGGTTTATGTAGTTTAAATTAAGTTGTTGAGGAAACTGTTGATGTGTATTATTTTTCCAATGATTTTTATGACACATAAGATCTGGAGAGAAGTAGAATTATCTGAGTAATAGATATATGCAGCAATAATTTAATCTAGTACTAAGTTCACCGCATGATTATTGCTATAACAGTATATAAAAGTCATTATAAAAATAATAGAGCCATCAAAAATTGCAAGATATAGAAATGAGGCCCCTCTTTGAAATTTTTTGCACATAATCTCACCAACAAATGTTAACAATATTAATAACTGTGCATTTTCTATGAAAATATTTACTTTATAAAAGTTTACCTACTGGTAATTACAGTTCACTCACTGTCTCCTGATTGTTTCCACTTATAATTATATCAAAGGCACTTTCCAATCATATATTTTACAATCATAATTTTAGTGGCTCTTAATATTTCACTGAGAAAATGAAATTACATGATTTAGCTCCAGGCTAAATTGATACTTGTATCATTCAACGTATTTTTGCTATTAAAAATAATCAGGCAACAAAAGAATTTTTATATGTTCTCCCCCTCCCACCGCCCATATTCAGGATGATTTCTTTAGAAAATAAGCCCCAGCAGTGGATCCATTGAATCAAAGAGTGTGAATATGTGTGAA
>VMDR010010566.1:0-19189 GCA_007922815.1 Macrotus californicus | reverse complement strand
TCATCACTCACATTGTAAAGGTGTCACAACTTTTGAAAGAACATTTATACATGGCTATTTTATCTGCACGCCTGCCTATAATAATCCTTTGTACTTGAGTCCATTTTCACACTTTTCAATGGACTTTGAGATATGTGATCTGATTTGAAACCTACAGCGTCCTTTCAAGAGGCACAAGGGGGGTAGTTCGTTCACCACTTTTCAGAGGAAAAAGCGTGTGAGCCCTAGAGAGGTTAAGGGCCCTGGCTAGAAGTTGGTCTCTTACTAGGGCCAGCGGCAGTTTGATCACACGCTGTCTCGGACTGAAATAAGTCAATCGTCTTTTTCTTTTCCCTTCAGTAAATAATTACTTTTATTATGGGGGGGCGGAAAACACACTTATTGGAAGTATTTTGGTCTTTTATTATAATGCACAGAGCATATCGTTCCTTAATCAGCACCATGCAGTTTTCCACATGCTTAATACAAAAATGATATTAATGTATTTCAAAGACATTTGAAAGTAGAAATGAAAGGTAGAAGTCAAAACAATCTATTGAACTTTTCGTTATTATTAGTTTAGAGAATTTTGCATTTAAAACTTTTTTAGAAAAGTGGACCATGTAAGACCTGCGCTAAAAATGATGCACCTGCATGTAAATTCTCAGAAATTTGCCCAGGGAAGTCTTTCCATGATAGTTTAAGATAATTATGGATGCTTTCCTGGCTTTATAAAGGTAGGGGGGTGGTTTAACTTTGATAGAGCTGGTTTTTTCCCAACTTTAAAAATGTTTGATCACATCTATCCAGTATAAATGAGCATTAAACAATATAGTGGGTAAATCTGCCTGCCGAAGAGCTTGGTAAATACAACATACAACACGCAGCACACATTCATTTTATTTCCTCCCTCCTGTACTCTTCCTTCTTCCTTCTTTTCTTAATAAGGAAACGAACATCGTGATTTCAGAGAGGACGTGATGGCCCAGAGTGGCTTGTTCAAGTTTGTCCAGCTTCGGGAATCATTGCTGGGCTCTCAGAGCCAATTTTGTTTGCCTCAAACCTTAGCTCTTCTTGCTAAATGAAAAGGCAATTAAAAGGATAATGCTAGGGAAAGTTTGTCGTCTACTAACTATAATTACACTAAAGCATATTTTTTATCGAACCACATCGCCATTTACCTGTCACTAGTGGACCGCAAGAACTGCTAGAGATGTTAACTTCATGGAATGAAGACATGTGTGATATAAGGGAAGCATTTTAATGGAAATGTTCAGCAACGAGTTCTTTTTTAAAAAGCAAAGGTTTTGATCAAATGGAGATTAAATGTGTATCTATCAGGAAGGCTGGAGAATTTCTATTCCAGGTCGGAAGTAGACGAGGTGATCGCTAAGGTATAAAGAGTTTGTGACTTAGTTGGTTTTCAGATACATCTGTTTCTGGCTTGTAGTCTTTACGTGATATGTACAGCGAGCCTACAATTCTGCCATTTGCCTACAAACCACCTGCAGTTTGTTTCAAAGTTGATGACTCTCCTTTAACTTTTCAGATGTTCTCTTACAAAGATAACATGTAGTGAGGACATAGAATATGTCAGGTATTGCAAAAGGGTTCTCTCTCTCTCCATATATATTATAAAATATATATTAAATACTATATATTATATATCACATGTAATTTATATATTATCTATAATAAAACATATATTCTTTATATGTTATACATATGTACACATGCTCATATGTGTTTATGCATATGTTTATTAAGCCTAACATCAATTTTATAAAGTGGATGCTTTTATGACCTGCAATTAACTGATGAACATGAAGATGCACAGTTAGCAAGTGGCAAAGCTAGAACTCACTCTCTTGTATGATTGATACAGAAGCCTTTGATCTGAACAATTAGATTACCTTGTGATCATTTAAACGTGTGTGTGGGTTTTGCTTTTCTATCACCAGATTCAATGATATTCAGCATCTTCTATAATGCACCCCAAGCAAACCAAATGCAGCTGTACCAGGAAGGCAAATGGTAGTTATCCACGATGCTCTTGCAACATCTCTGTCTCCCATAAAGACATCAGCTAAAATTGTTCTGAAAAGATATGATTCAGGCCAGAATAAAGAAGGCTCCAGAGAAAGGCCTGAGTAACAAACAGATTGAAAGCAGATGCTACATTAGAGAAATATGTTTGAACTTGGTAAATATTTAGATGTAGAAATGGATGTTAAGAAGAGGTTATGGTGTTGTTCCCGCAGCATTGGTGGGATCTGTCTGCGTGCCATCTCCCATCACTGACACAGAGACCTGGGGGTGAGAATTATTCCTGTCATGTATTCCTCACCCTCTGTTTCAGCTGGACCCGTTCTTCAACATGTCTGCCAGGATAGGCAGTACGCTGGTTTGGGGGTGGCAGTGAAGAGAGATGCAGTTACTGCTGCTTGAAGCTGAGCCACGGGGTTTCCTCTCCCCTTTTCTCAACTACATTCCCAGGTCAGTGAGGTCCTAGAGCTTGCAAATGGCCCTTCTCTTCATCTGTTAATACGGACCTTTATCCTGCAACACAGGGCAAAGGATCGCTCTGAAAGATCCAATCACAGCCTGAGAAACCCCAATACTCTCAGTGTGAATTTACATCTGACCCCACGTTGTCGTTCCTCTGCTCCCTATTCCGCGGTCTTCAGGCACATTCCGTTTTTGAAGGTTGCAGTATCTGCTCCCCTTCTGTTTCTGTTCTACCTGACTCTGCTCCCTTGGAACCAGAGATAAAATGATCTGGGGCATCCAGACATTCTCTTCTCTCTGGCCTTGCATTCTCAGCAGCTCACGTCACAATTATTTCTTTTAATTCTGCTATATGGTTGCTCCATTTTTTCCCCCACTTCCAGCCACAAAAGACAGCAGTCTCGATTCCTTAGTTGGGTCCTGTGCCAAACCTCCTGGTCCTAGTGGTTAGTCAGGCTCGATAATCACCTGATCCATCCTTGAAGAAGGATCCCACGCCATACAGACAGGAGGTAGCAACCTCATGAGCAGCTTGTCATCGCCCATCTAGCAATATTTGGTGACGTTTTTTTTCACCAACTATAAAACGCCACAATCTTTATACTGACCTCAGTCACATCTTGTTGAAGCTAAGCTTTAATTTATCTTGTTTCTGCTGAGCGCAGCAGACAGCATAGACAGAAACTTGTTCAGCTCTTGTATTTTCCCCATTATTGTATTATGAGACTCACTTAACTGTATAGCTTATCACGTGCATTGCTTGAAAAATTAAGAAACAGGAGCTTTGTTGTTGTTTCCAGGAAAAGCTAAGCATCGATATCGTAGTGGTTAATTGCTTAGTCCAGCTTCCTGAGCTGTGAGAAGAGAGCTGATGGAATAAAATGGGATTAATTAAGTGCTTTACCTCATTCACTCCACTTTTTTTTCAAAAGGATGTGTTTTCTAAGACAAGGATCAAAGATAGGACAATTGAACTTTTATATTTGTTTTCTCAGAAATGGATCCAAAGATATTTTATAAAAATAAATGGTATTTCATTATTATGGCACTGTCTCAAGTATGTATTAATAGTGTAGGAAAAATTAGTTTTGTTCCCCAGACCTATTAATAATTAAAAATAAATTTAAAAAAATTACAGCCAGTGAAATCTCCTTACATGTCCCCTGGTGTACCAGTCTTTTAAAAATCTCATGGACAGGGACAGCAGGGTGGGGATTGGCCATGGGAGTCGGGGTGGGTGGGGCAGGAGAGAGCAATGGGGGGTGGGAATTGGGACAGCTATAACAGAACAACAAGAAAAAAAAATTGACATGGAAAAAATAAAAAGAGAAACCTGTTATCGATCTTTTATATTATTGCAAATTTTTAAATCCCATAATGTTGAAAATGCTATGAAAATCATCAGTGTCCAGATTCACCAGTGTGCTGTCCAGGCTGACCTAACTTCCGTTGCACCATCTAGAATTTAAGCACCTATGTCTGTAAGTCCATGCACCAGTGAACACTGCCATGAGAAGTTGATAAAGGAATTGCTGTGTAGAGTCATTGCAATGACATGACATTCAACATTCTACACTCAATTGTAGGCCATGTAGATCCCCCCAAAAAAGTCAGAGCATGTAGACCATGGCGAATTGTCTCTCTTGTATATTACTAAAGCAATGTACATGTATTACCTTAATAACATGCAAGAGATGCAAATTCTTGCATATGTATACATTGCCAGAGGGTACACAAGTAGAAATCAATCTCCTTTTAAAAGATCTTGGAAAACATCGTCTTGATGCTCAAACCAGCTTCACCCACATTCAGCATCAAAGGCTTTCATCTCGGAGAACATTTATGGGCCAGCGCTCCAGGACTTTCCTCAGTCATCAGCTTCTGAGCTGGTGCCACTTCTGATGTGCCTGCAACACCAGAAGGTTCAGCAAGGGCTGGCTAGGAGAAAGGGCAAGGTTCCGTGACAGCCCAGTGTGTGCAGCCTTGACCAAAGTTCAGTCTATAAGCTGTTTAAAGTGTGAGCTCAGTAGTTCACTTTTGAATATCCATGTGATGCAACACCAGCTTTGCCTACATTTTCTCCTGACTTTCCTGTGGACAGGTAGGTCAGTTATAGGCCAGCAGAGCTGGTCTGAGGCAAATGAGTGGTATCATCACCTTGGCTTTCTGCTTCCGGCCAAGACCCCAATTGTATCATCCCTCAAGTTCAATGTCTCCTATTTCCATGTTCTCTTTTGTTTCTCTTCTCACCCCCTCCAACCACCCATGAAACCCATAGTCAGAGCCTTCATTTCTAGGACCTGGTAGCGCCTTCCAATTCCATTTCTCCCAGAAACATTTGAATTCGAGGAGGTATTCAATTCTTCAGGAAAACGAATAAAGCTCTGAGTCAAACAGATGTGTTACCACGTCGAGTTAAGCTGGCCGTAAGTCGTAAATGAAGCATTGTAAACTTAAAACACTTTCCCTGAAATAAGAAAACAGTATCAGTTCAACAATATGCCCTTCGAGGGGTCCCTCACTGCAATTTTTGCTGTCCTTAGAAAACAGGAACAAAAATGCTTGCTAACTGATGATTTACTTCTCATCCACCCTATTACATATTTATCCAATGGAAAAAAAACTAAATAATTCAGGTTGTTAGTATCTTTTTTTCCTCCTGAATCCAGCAAGCCACAGGAGTTACGCTGATCTTGGCCGAGATATCTCTATGGGATAGCTCTATTGCCACTCCGTGGAGTCAAAGAACCACTCCGCAGGTCTTTTTAGAATTCTTAGGCAAAAAAATGAAGCAGGTGTATAGGCAGGGGTTAGGGAAGATAGGCTATTTATTTTGCTCCCTGCAGTGTCTGATGGAAAGAAATATTTTTAGGTGATCTGTTTCTAAGAAATGCAATTTTTAGGAATCCACACATCCTCTGCTCAAAATTATTTTCCTTTTCTCTCCCTCAGAATTTACTCTAATCATCTCAAAGCGTGGAATTATCCTCATCAGCAGCAAAACTGCTGCCGCTCACGTTAAATTTGCTTTCATTCCAGGAGAAAGCCTACTTCAGATTTCTCAAAGATAGTCTTACTTCCATCATATCTGGGTTATATACCCAATTTGGGGGGTTGAAGCAAACCCCGGCATACAATCTATAGTGTTTTTGGTGGCATTCTTCAGCAATGAGACTGAACTCAGTGTTCTTTAACTTTGTACCAGTTGGATCTGTAACTGACGTTTGTATCTATAAACCCCATAAGCTCTCCTCCTAAGAGACAGGCATAGACAGATATGTTTAATCATTCGGCAAACGTCTGTCCAGCACTGTGCTCAGGACTCTACTGGGCATGGGAAGTGAGAGATGAATGAGATCCAGTAGAGAACATCTCTAATCTACATGAAATTATATGCTGGGCAAGGATAGGCTGTAAAGTGTATTGTAAATTATATATATATATATATATATATATATATATATATATATATATATATATATATATATATATTCCTTTAAATCCAGGAAAAATATTTTCCACACTGTCAATTGTACCACTGAGAAATAAATTGTTATTGGTGTACAGTGGCATTTGAAGATATTAGAAAACTCAAATCAAAAGGGAACATTGTTCTACCATGAATAAATGATGTTCATACTTTTTTGCAAACTGCTGCATCACCTCCAGGGTAACTTGTCAAGTGCATTTTGATATGATGTTTCAAATAACAGTAACCAAGAAGTGAAACTTAGAAAATTGTATAAATGTGCATATTCTTATGTTCTGAGCAATAAGATATATGGAATGCGAAGTGATGAACTAATAACAAACACATAATTCAAACCTTTTTAGGTTAACTCACTACAAAGAGTCAGAAGTTGTAGCAAGGAAATGTAACAGTGTGCAGAGTGAGTCAGAAACCTGACTTATTGAATTAGTCAAATAACACAGTGCTATTTATTGGGGACTCTTATAGATATTCCTGTAGTTACTACAGAAGAAACCCTTGTCCTGTGAGGTCCTCCACATAGATACATGGCCATGGTCCCATAACATATGTTTATTTGCCTTTTGGTGGTGTATTTTTAAAAACAGAATATACTTAGCAAAGATTAAACATGATTATAAATATGAATGGCAAGAGGGTGACTAGCTGGAAGAATTCTCTAGACTTCATTGGTTGATCTGCAATTTTTTAAAAAATTATTTTTTTATTGTTCAATTATAGATGTCTGCATTTACACCCCCCCAAACCCCCCCAAGTTATCCCCATCTCTCTCCCCTGATTCCACTCCACCCTTGGTTTTGTCCATAAGTCCTTTATAGTTGTTCCTGAAAACACTTTCCCCCTTTTCCCCATTATCCCCACCCACCTCCCCTCTGGTCACTGTCAGATTGTTCTTAATTTCAGTGTCTCTGGTTGTATTTTTCTTGCTTGTTGTTTTGTTGATTAGGTTCCACTTAAAGGCAAGATCATATGGTATTTGTCTTTCACCACCTGGCTTATTTCACTCAGCATAATACTCTCCAGTTCCATCCATGCTGTTGCAAAGGGTAGGATCTCCTTCTTTCTTTCTGCTGCGTAGAATTCCATTGTGTAAATATATCATAGTTTTTTGATCCACTCATTGACTGATGGGCACTTAGGTTGCTTCCAGCACTTGGCTATTGCAAATTGTGCTACTATGAACATTGCACTATTTTTTAAAATACTCACTTTTGCAAAACTGTTTCCTAGGTATAGATCCCAGGCCTTGGCTTCTGGTTATTTGTAATCTACCCACTGTTCATCAGCTCTCCACTTCAGGACGTAAGTGAATAAAGTAATCATAAAGCAAGATTCCTTTCAGGGCTGTGAAATGCAAAGTTCCTCAATGGGAACCTTTGAGCCAGCAAGTCAGAGCCCTTTGAGTATGTATTTCTCATGAAAATGAACAGTTGCGATGATGGAAGAAGATGATGAGCCACCTTTGCTAAGAAGGTGGGAGTAAGTGAATGTCAAGTTCTTGACGATCTGTGGATGTTCAAAGGAGTGGAGTTGGCAGTATCATCCCTGGGCTTTACTGGCATAGGAAGGTAGTATCATTATCTATTACTTATGATGATTCATCTAACTCCCAACGAGTAAAGTCAGCCTGGAGCAAAGGGGTAAATCTGCAAAATACTTGTCTTTCTGTGCTTTGCTATGAATCCACACCAGCGTTGAGAGATCTGTTTTGTCATTTCCTGGAAATATGTTACATGTCTTTATATAAGCAAGACATGGTGAAGCAAGCACCTTTTTGATGGTAAGGGATGGGCTAACTTTGGAACATTGGTGATCTTGGGAGCATCTCATGACACGGAACTTGGGAACGTCAGCCATACAAGGGTATGGCTGAGGGTTCGATGCCCCCTACTCCTGCTTTACAGATGGGAAACTGAGATTCATCACGAGAGTGTGACTGGCTCATGAGAGGTGGAGGCTGAACTGAAATTAGGACATGGTTTTTCTGAATCTGGTTCGGAGGCCGGCTCTGTAAAAACGCAGGTGTGTTAGGACAAATGATTGTTTCCCTGAGACTGCAGACACCGCTCCATTATGAGGGGCATGAATATATATGTCTCATTTCCGTTTCACTGCTATGGCTCTGTTTCTCATTTCAAAATATAAAACCAACAACTTGCTCATCTCTTGGTAGTTGTGCACACGTCGGCAATACAGAATTCTGCGGATTGGGGTGTCTCGTTTCCTACTTATTTCTGATTACATTGTTTTCTCAAAATGCATTTTTTTTCCTCCCATCTGGAATTCATTCTCTGGGTATCTCCCTCTCGAAGGAAGCTTAAAAAACCAAACGCTGTTTATTTTTGTAACTTTCCCTGTACTTGCACTCTATAATTTTTCTGTTCAGAAACCTTTCATTGTTCCCAATTCCCTTTGATGGGAGATGGGAAATAATCTGCTTAATGTTCATGGCTCAACACACTACTTACTTCAGAACCCTTTTTCTTCCCACTTCTCAAGGGGCACTTGCGCGTGAATCAAGAACACTTTTGGTAACCTCTAATTAGTCTTATTTCTGTCTTTGCTTCCTTGTTTTCTTTTTCTTCCTTTCTATCAGGGAGATCTCCTTTTAGCTATGAATGTTTCCTGACGTTCATAGGGCTTTCCTCATGTCCCCAGGCTGTGGAAAGAACCATGGAGAAGGAGGAGGGTCTCTAGGGTTGGTCCTCAGCCATCTGGCTGAGGTTTTCATCTCCTGAGTTCTGGTCCCTGTTTGCTTGCCTCTAGCTGGCTTTTTGTGTGTGTGTGTGATCTTCTCTTCCTGACCTGAATTTTCTGGACTTGACTCTCTTCTCTTCTTGCCTATCGAAGCCCAGAGTTAAGTTTCAGTCCCTGTCTGCTTATTTTAAAAAACTCCTACTGGAGCCCTGGTTGGTGTGGCTCAGTTGGTTGGAACATCATCCTACAGATTTAAACTTCGCTGGCTTGATTCCTGGTCAGGGTACTTTTCTAGGTTGCAGGTTCGATCTTTGATACGGGAGGCAACTAATTGATGTTTCTCTCTTGTATGGATGTTTCTTTCCCTCCCTTTCTCTGCCTCCCTTTCCCTCTCTCTAAAATCCATGAGCATGTCCTCAGGTGAGGAATTAAAAAACACACACACAATAACATTAATAACAACAACAAACCCTCCCACTGAAAGAGTGTCCTTCATTGCCCCTCACTGCAGGGAATGGTGGCGAAAATGATCCAGTCAGTATTTCCAAACCACATTCTGTCCCAAATGAGTACACATCTACATGTGTATATTTTAAAAGAGTTACTTTGTTTCTGTTTCATTTTGCTCCGGTTTTTGCCTTTTCCACGGAAGTCTTCTGAGGAAAAAAATACTACTTTGTTTAGAATTTGAATGTTATCAAAGAAATACATATTAAGGCAAGAAAGTTTCTTTGGAATAAACTACTCCCCTGTAAATCAGTGTAACATCTTTCATCTTTAGAGTTGCCCCAAGTTCCCAAGACATTCCCTTGCTGGCAGAATACAGAGGTCTCACGTGAGGGGCCCAGCTGTGGGAGGAAGGGTCAGTCGCACCATAAAAAGTATTTCTTCCTAAAAGAGGGCAAGTTGCATGCGCTTAAAACCAGAGGCCCTAGAAAGAAGATACAAATGTGATAAGAAAAAATGGCGAAACGAAGGTCCGTCCGAAGTTGGAAATGGGCAGACATTGCCACGCAGCTACTTCCTTCTCTAGCTCGCCCACGAGGAACAATGGTAGCCACTTAACCGAACCTCATGGAATGGAGCAGTGCCTGCTGCAGGAACTGTATTCAACAACAAAACTGAATCTCGGTGAAGACAGACAGAAGTTTTACAATTGAATAAGTAGATGTAAAAACAAACACTGACAGTTTTGTCTTATAGCAGGCCCCGGAGAATCTTGAACATCTTAGGCAGAGGGTGGCGGGGGGCGGGTACACATGCTGTGACCTTTGCTATCCACTTCCTGGTGAAGCCAACTTTATCGTTTCAATGAATGAATGATAGAAACTGTGACTGGTAAGTTTAGTGGAAAGCATGAAATCAGTTGAGTCTAAAGATGTAATCTTGGCCTACGCTCTTATATGAGTCAAACATCTTGTCTTATAAGTGATTAAAGCAAATAAATCCAAGACCATATTTTCTAGTCTTTACTCACTAAATGACTTCTCACCTCTGTTGGCTCCCTCACTAGAAGTCTCTGTCATTTTTGCCTCTCTTCCCTCTACCGCCTTTCACATCCTATTGAAAACCAGTTGCGATCACCGTCCAAAATATCTTTTGCATCTTTCTCTTATTATAAGACCATTGCCACTGGCTTAGTCACCTCCGTATCCCTTCTAACTTACACTGTTATAATAGTCTCGTTGTTTCCAGGACACACCTCTAACAACGCCTGCTTCCTATGGCCACTGTCAAAGCTTGCTTTCTTCTAAAATATAGACGGGACAATATCCTATCACTGCCCTACGAGGGGAATAATATCAGTGGTTTCCCAAGGCCTACAGCATGGAACCCACGTGTCTAGCATAATCTTCACTACCTGTGAAGTGTTGGACAAGAGATACCCAGCTTCAGACATCATAGGCATTCCAGGCACGTTTGTTGAAAGAATAAATGAAAACATACAACACAGGTATAGATGAAGAGATAAACTGTACACATCCAGATGATAGCATATTAAATGGCACTAAAGAAAAAATGAGCTATCCAGCCATGAAAAGACATGGAGAAACTTGAAATGCATATTGTAAGTGAAAGACGCCAATGCGAAAGGGCTACGTATTGTATGATCCCAACTGTATGACATTCTGGAAAAGGCAAAACATGGAGATGGTAAGAAGATGAGTGGCTGCCGGAGATGAGGCTGGGGGAGAGGAAGAGGTGTCATCACACGGGGGGCGGGTTGAGGCAGTGAAAATACTCTATGATACTGTAATGATTGACCTATGGCATTATACACTTGTCCAAACCCATAGCCTGTAAGATACCAAGAGTGAAACCTAAGGTAAACTACGGGCTTTAGGTGATGATGAGATTCATCATTGATAAGAAATGAAACATTCTAATGAGTGGTGTTGATAAGGGAAGAGGCTCTGCATGGGAGACATCGCTGTACCTCCCTTGCAATTTTATTGTAAACCTACAACTGCTCTAAGAAAAGTCTTAAAAGCAAGAGAAAAATAATACACTATATTAAATTTTCACTTCTTTCATAATAAATTCAGTAAAATATCACATCTGCTCCTGTCAAGTGCTTCCAGTCTTTGAATAGTACTAAAATCCAACTCTGTGTATTCTCTTACAAGGCCCTTCGGGCCCAGCATGCCCCTCATTGCCTGCCCCTCCCCCTGGTCTCTAACCTCTTTCCTTTTTGTTTACCCCATCTCTCTGTGTTTCTGCTGGTCCACCCATACAGGCCTCCCTGAGGTCTTGGAGCATGCCCATCTGCTCTTGTTCCTGGACTTTTTCACTCAATTTCTCATCCTGGAACGACCACTTCACAGAAGATAACACTTTGGCTCATTTCCTCTTGTCCATGAAGTTTTTGCTACCAGTGATCTTACTGATGAGTCTTTCTGGAACCCCTGATTTAAAAGGCACTTATCCACTCACCCAAACCCCTGACAGGTACTCCCATCTTCCTTCCCTATTCTTTTTTCCCCCATTATAATTATCACCATCTGACACACTGTGTTTTTTTAAATTTATTTTGTATTGTAGTATACAAGTCTGTTATTCACTGTTGCGTTTCTTCTGTGAATAAATGAATGCGCATCATCTTTGCACTCAGTGCCACTAAATATTGTTACCCTTAATACAATTTATTTTTCATAACTTATTATAAAATCAATTTATGTTCATTGAAGATTTTTATAAGTAGGAAATAGAGGAAATAAGTCACAATGATCGAATTACCAGCATGATATGATTGTTAATATTGTAGTTTTACATATTTTCCAGTCATTTTTATCCATAAATTTATAGTTCAAAAGAATAGGATTCTATTGTAAGTACTGTTTCCTATCCCACTTCTTTAACATACCATAAACATTTGCCAATTAATTAAACATTCTACAGCTTCCCTTCAGGGACTCCACAGTGTTCGACTTTGTACCAGGTGAGTGTCTGATTGGACCTATAGTGACTAGAGTCAGGAACACTGGGGGTGTTTATTGATAGAGTATTTTAGTCAATTATTTAAAGGTAAAGAGTGGATTAAGTAGTCCAGGAAGTAGACTTGGTTGTCAATAACTACATTGCATCTCTTGTTAGATTTTTGTCATTGAATTAACTGATTAATGAAATGAGAGAGTCAAAAAATGAGACATTACTCTGGCTGGGTGGCTGATTGGCTGGAGCATGGTCTCATATACCAAAAAGGTTGCAGGTTCAATCCCCGGTCAGGGTGCATGCCTGGGTCACAGGTTTAATCCCTGGTTGGGGAGCGTAGGGAGGCAACCGACCAATGTTTCTCACATCAGTGTTTTTCTCTCTCTTTCTTTCTCTGTCTCTTCCCCTCTTTCTCTCTTTCTAAAATCAATAAACATACCCTCAGGTGAGGGTAAAAAAATTTGCACATTTACCCAAAGTAAATAAACAAAGAGTCTCAACCTTGGGAAGATTGTCGATAAAAGTCTGAATGCTCAACTTTATTCAATCATATTGCGGTTGACCCTAACACTCTTCAAGTGGTCGGTTTATTGAAAGTGCTAGTTGCTCTTACTTCTTGTTAGACTGCAGAATTGGAGTTAAAAAAAACAAAGACCACAGTCACCATTGTTTCAGTGATTAAAACTTCCAGCTGGTTCTTGGGCAAATAGTTCATTCTATTGTTGACTGTCATTTTGTCACTTTTTTTTGCATAAAGGAATAGGAATTAATTTTTCAAAAATTTTCGAGGCCACACAAAGTGCAAAAATTAATTTTTTAATTTTTGTGTGGTAGGTTTTATTCCTGTGAAGTTAGATCATCTTCGAGGAGACAAAAACTTCCTTTTCTTCAAGCCTCGCAAATCTGTTTTTTTCCCTAGTATGTAATAGTTTAGTAGATAATTTGAAATGGATTCATCTGTTACACCATCTGTCAGAAATATGCTGCAGCTGTTAAATGTCCGGCAAAATTTGAACTACAAGTCTCGAAGTAATTTGCCCTTGGTACGTGCAGACCAGACATTTTCCTGTTTGATTTATAACCATGGTTCCTGCAATGTGACTGATTTTCTGGCCATATTTTAAATATTTTCTGAGCATAGCTGTTGGACTGAGCAAAAGAAAAATGAAAGAAATAGGATCTGACTTTTTGAGACAATAACACTGAATTGATTCATTGTCATATGCTACTGCACTGATTGTGTTCAACGTTTTTCAAAGTATATGAAAAACGCCTACTATGTGCCCAACACTCTGCACATTGAGAATGGGAAGAAGCCCCTTCCTTCTGAAAAAGATCAGCATATAGCACGGAGATCAGCGTGGAAACAAATGCTTATCACAATGGATTTCCAATGAAACAGGATGAAAATGTGCTCTTAGAAATGCCAAAGTTTTAGGTTCTTTTGAAAACAAACAAACAAATAAATAAATAATAGAAGAAATGTAAAGTGCTGATCCAGAAAAGTCAATAGATTTGACTCAAGCCCGCATATTTCAAACATTCCAGAGGCAGGTAATGACGATTTAGACAAAGCCTCTATGTACTTCCAGGGTTCCCAATTACAGGTCACCTTAAGTCAGTAAAGATTAGAGAGATGGCGTTTCCTACGTGCAGTCCAGTGAGGAAGATACTTGCATCATGTTCCAGGAATAAAGCCAGCGCTCTCTGTGCAAGCAGTTTTCAAAAGTGGAAAAAAGCATATCCTTTAGATAAAGTAGATGCATCTCAATAGCCAAATCGAGGAAGTGGTCCGTCCACCTTGCTCACTTTTAGATGGATTTATTACTCATCAGGGTCAGTAATTCACTGCTTCCACAAACTTCGTGAAATTCGTGCTGCGGGCCAGGTCCCTAGGCCCCCCGGAATAGAGTCTCAGCAAGACAGGCATGTGCCCGGTTCTCATGGTCCATAGTCTAGTCCAAAAAAAGAAAGAGAGAGAGAGAGAGAAAGCCCTTCAAATAGATAGATAGATAGATAGATAGATAGATAGATAAACATAAGAGTTGCCTCTCTTTGTGATTTTTTTCCTATGAGAAAAAAGACTTCTAGAGGTGAAATCAGAAAACATAGATGCTGTACAGAAAAGTAAGAATTAGGGTAGGATCGTGAATTACAAAAAAAGATTGAAACCTTATATTCTCCATTGAAATCGATTTGATCATTACATGCAGTTGTAGACTTCTCGTATATCATAGTATACTACGGTCATTTCCTTGTAACCAAGTCCTAATTCCTTCCAAGACACTAATGAACATTAATAAGGTTGAATCAGTGACTATTATTTTTTGTTCTAAAGCTGAGGTACCTGTTTCAACAGGAAGATGAAAGGGAAAGAAAATCCTTGAAATGTACTTTGTAAGCCATGGTTGAGTGGTTCAGTTGGTTGGACCATTGTCCCACACACCCAAACTGTTGTGGGTTCAATTCCTGGTCAAGGCGCATACCTAGGTTGTGGGTTCGATCCAGGTCTGTACAAGAGGCAACTGATTTGTGGTTCTCACATTGATCTCTCTCTCTCATCAATAAACATATCCTTAGGTAAGAATTAGAAAATAATAATTAAAAAAAATGTGACATAAAATAAAGTCATCATAGGATCCAGCAATTCCACTTCGGGGGATACATCAAAGAAAATGAAACCACCATCTCAAAGAGAAAAAAAAGTAATATATTTAAAAAAAATAAACAATCAAGATTTTCAATTGTGTTTGGTGCTGTGAGCAAAATAAAACCAGGCGATCGAATAGCATGTAATGCCTGGAGGGCATCATGCAACAGTTGAGTCACTTGATGCAGATCAACAGGACAGGGTGGGGAATGGTATAGGGAGGGTGGGAAGGCCCTTGAGCAGGAGGAGTGTGCTTGGTCTGTGGGCAAGGAGAGGAGGGAGCGTGAAACTGGAGCTTAGTGGCCCAGAGGAGAACCCTGGGATAGAATGGCGCCCGTGTTAACTCGGGGCTGGTGCAGCACAGGCTTTTGTGGAGTTGGGATTTTATGCTAAATGGGAGGGTCTCAGGACCTGGAGCCCCAGTTTTAAAGGACCCACCTGGCAACTGTGAAGACAATTTTAAGGAGATAAAGGTTGAAGCAGAAAGTAGGTACCCAATAACTGTTTGTTACATGAATAAGTGGAATGAATTAGATATCCTTTGCGGAAAGTCTATTTATTGGATGGAGGCATATCCTTCAAGTGGCTGACTCTGTGTGTGGTTTGTTCTGAGAACATCTGTTTAAGGCTAGAGGAAACCCTTCCTTTTAGTTGCAAGATGTGAGCCTGTGTTTTCAAGGCCTGCACTTCAAGGACAGTCTGTCTCTTGACTCAACTCCAATCAAATTTGTGGATGTTGCACTGGGTTTGTTCCAGGGCTCTGCACAGCTTCTCAATGATCTCCCAAAGGGATCAGATATTGCTTACGCCATGGAAGGGAAGACATGTAAAGTAGATATGCTAGTCAGGGATGTTTTTGCCCACAGAGAAACCATTTTTCTAATATACTCCTATAACACCAATTTTTTTTGTACAGATTTTATTTATTTATATTTAGAGAGAAGGGAAGGGAGGGAGAAAGAGAGAGAGAACCATCAAAGTGTGGTTGCCTCTCACATACCCCTACTGGGGACCTGGCATACAACCCAGGCGTGTGCTCTAACTGGGAATCGAACCAGCGACTCCTTTGGTTCGCAGACCTCCAAGTCCTCTAAGCCACATCAGCCAGGGCAACGCTGATTTTTTAACACAATGTATTTTCTATTGCTATGATTTATAAATCATAGAACAAAAATTCCAAACTGGAATTGGACTTTTGAAATCATTGAAAACCTGTGGGTAAGATAGAATTAAAGTAAGTCATCCAAATTCATGTTGGTAGAAATCAAACCTAGATCTTCTGACCAGGAGAGGCATGCTCTCTTCCCCTCTGTCCTCACGTTGGGAAAACCGCAACTGAAGGTAACCTCTGAAAGTCACGATTATCCTGAGAAAACATGTATGAGACAATGTTAAGGTAAAAACAATGGATCTCAGTTACATCAACAATTTATAAAAAATCCTGGAAGAGACTGTCGTATTTCCATTTCCTGTATTTTCCATATATTATTGAAGAATTAATATAATACCTGAACATTCCATACTATAAATTATTAAAGAACATGTGGCTTTCCGACATGAATACTACATGCTTTCCCTCTAAGAGTGTTATCAGTGCATGAGATCTCCACAGATGACATGTGGAATGAGCTAAGCTGGTTTTTGTTATTTAATAGAATGCTAAAGTTAGCAAACTTCAGGAGTGAAAAATCACTTGCCTACTCAAGTAATGTGTGTTGAGAAAAGACAAAGCACCATATTTCTAAGTGTATCAAAACAAAATAATTTTATAACCAGCCGCCCAGGTTTATGGGGAACAAAAACTGGGCCTGCCACAGCTCTATAGAAACAGATTGTGAAGTTATTTTAATGCTATGCTTTCTTTGCTCCTTCCTTCCTTCCTTCCTTCCTTCCTTCCTTCCTTCCTTCCTTCCTTCCTTCCCTCCTTCCTTCCCTCCCTTCCCTCCTTCCTTTCTTCTTTCTTGAAAAGGAAATATAATCTTAGGAATAAAGTTTCTGAAGTATAGACGTACTAGACCCTATACAAGTCTTCTCTTGTTTGGGGTGTAGGAAGTGATGCTACTTATTAGGCCTGAAGACCATAATAGGCTTGATTAATCTCAGCGATTACTCAGGAAGCACCTGAGTCAGGAGTTCAGTCTCCTTTTCATTCAAATCCGGAAACTATCCATTAGGCTAGATAGGAAATAACACTTTATTTGTCCAAGGGGTTTTCCCACTGGCATTGAAGCAATGTAACCAAAAGCGTGGTCTGTCTAGGAAGTCAGATAAATGGTATCATAGTAAACAGTAAGTTGGACACAGTATCCATTAGTTAGGTACAGGGGAAGTTGCATACTCAGACTAGTGAATACACTAGTTAACAATCATCAGGCATGTAGCTAGGCACCCAGTGCCCAAGGAAATTCAGAAACAAGAGGCAAAATACAGGCACTCCAACCCTGAAATGAACACCATAGAAAGACAGAACATCTCTGGGAAGGGCTGAGATGCTACTGTGAGCCCGAGAAGGAAATTAGCCCAACTACTCAGCAGTAATTCAAGACAGTTTTGGCCATGAGGAGCCTTGATTGAAACCACAGAGTTCAGAGGGAGGTCTGGCCTCTTAAATTTGGCCTGACTATGGAGGAAAATTGCCATAAAACCTGAGGCGGTATAGCTTCAGCTTCCAAAGTTAGGAATTGAATGCCCAGGACATAAGGAGACCATTAAGTGATGCATTGCCCTGAGAAAGTGCCTTTTGTGATAGCTTCTTCCCTAAAATACAGATGAGGTCATTGCTAGAACTTCTGCTCTGATAACACCGTTTGGGTCTGGCGTCCTTTGTTGTTCTTAATTCTCTTCTTTGTATTAGGCGCTCATGTTTCTAAAGGTGTGATATAAAGAGTATTTTTAGTGTTATAATTTTAAAAGATGCTCTGTGGCACAAATCGACATTATTTTGTTTAGAGATACATTGGAAGGCCATCTCTAATGGCAATTACATGTGTTCTGAAGTTTGACCTTGCAAACTCTTACCTCTGTCCCTTGTTCCTAGTGACCCCACCTCTCAGAGGTGAAGGGCAACTACCATTACTGAATTAGTGCAGAATCCTTACAGCAGTCTGCCTTCCTGAGTGACGGCAATTGTGTGAAAATAAAACTTGAGGCCCATCTGCTCCTCTAGCTTTCATCCAAGATTCCCTGGAAGAAAAATCCACCAGAGACCAAATATTTGCCATAGCTGCATGGCTGTAGTTTTGGAAGACAGCCCAGGATGGGAAAATACAATGCTAAATTATTTTAAATGTTTGCGTTCTCTCCCTCTCTTTCTTTCTCTCCTTTATAAAAATTGCAACTTTCTGCAGGGATTTGCCTGACTTCTAGTATGTCATGTCTGCAGAATATAGAGACACACGTTCCCACACAACAAGCAAGCTGACTCTTTGGAAGATGTAATGTGTAGAAACTGTTATTACAGATAGAAATAAAAATGGAGAGTTCATCATCATAGTCGGTAAGGCAAGCTGTCTCTACATGAACTTCCACTACAGCCTCTCTGGGAAATTTTATACCCATTAGGGCCTCTGTGATTTTGCTTAAGCTGTTTCCTCTTCCTAGAGCATTCTTAATCCTCTCTTCACCAGCCTGTAGTCCTTCAACTCTTTAGGTTCTATTATTATTTATATGTGACCTGATACCACAAGTGATCATTAATCATTCTTTTTCCTGGATACCTGGAATTTTTTTTTAATACTGGACTAGAGTTTGGGAAACTCTTTTTAAAGAAAAGATCAGATAGTAACTATTTTGGTTTGGGAGACCATGGGGTCTCTTTTGTGACATTTTACTGTTGGGGGAAAGCGACCTTAGACAATATGTGAACAAGTGAGCAAGGCTGTCCTCTAATAAAACTTTATTTACAAAAGCAAGCTGTGGGCCAGATTTGACCTATAGGAGATTGTTTGTGGACACCAGTAGCTGACAATGCTTGTTTTTTAGGGCTTGAGAGAAACTTAGATGATTTTCTCATGTGGAAGAAGGGGTTAGCTGACACAGCGAAGGTTACACATTTGTGATGGGACAGGATCAACAAGCAGCTCACCTAAATGGCAGCCCTGCATTTGAATTTCTTTGTTCCTGTTAGTATTTGGTGATATTCTCTTCAGCACTGAATTGCACTCTATTTGGTGTTATCTCTTGTTTTTTCATGCTTAATTACTGTATGTGGGGCCATATATTATTACCTGTTATGAGGAAGTGAGCTCTATCTAGGAATGTTTAATTTCCCTAAGTGTTTAGAGCAGTACGAGGCATAGAATAAAAATCTCAGTAAATGTTTGTAATTAGAATTCTTCCAAGAAAACATACTAATATGTAGCATTTGTCATAATTGTATGCTTATAAATTATATCTAAATTTAAGAGATTGTGAGATTTCCAGTGCTTAAATTC
>VMDR010010565.1:0-30518 GCA_007922815.1 Macrotus californicus | reverse complement strand
TTCCCCCCCCCCCCCCCCCCCCCCCCCCGGGAAAGCTAGGTCCTCTGGGCTAAACACAACCACCTCTCAGCTCTAGAAATGGCTGATTTTCATTATGCCTTTCCCTACCAAATTATTTCTTAAATTGCCCTGCCACCCACTGGGTGTTCCAGGACACAGAGGCCAGCCTGTGGGGGCCCCTGGCTTTTCTTTCTCTCTGAGAAGTTGAGGGAAAGCCTCAGTTTCTCCATCGAATGGTTTCTCCGGGAAGGGGCAGGCAGACCCCGGCAGGGAGGGGATGCTCGGGCAGCGCCCGCAGGAGCAGCGGCTACCCTGGGCTTTGTGCGACCCCCAGGGCAGTGGCCGCTGGGCCGGGCGCCTCCTGCCTCCTAAACATATTCCGCTGGGGAACAAACTTGCTGGGGCCACCGGGAAGCGCTGCAGGAACCTAGCACCGGAGGGAGGCGCCTGTCGGTACCGCCGCGCACGGCTCGCAGGGCTCCGGTGCTCGGTGAAGGGGGCGTCCCCCGCGCCCCTACCCCAGCCTGCCCAGCTCCGGACCCCTCCCCTCCGCCGAGCCCGCCGGCCGAGGCTAGAGGCGACGCGGGGAGGGGGTCGGGGGAGGAGGCAGCGTTCCTGCAAATCACATGATTTTCCCGCTTATATAAATCACAGCTTGTTTTTCTCAACCGGCTGCAGACTTAAAGGTGCAGTGTCTGCTTTCTCTCCCAAGGGTAGGGGGCCCCCTGGGTGCGTCTGACGACCCTGAAACTGGGCTGCGGGGTGCTTCACCAATGAGGGAATCAGGGTTCAGGGTTTAGGGAGACCCCTGTCCGCCATACTTCGGGATGTTTGCTTTCAACTGGAGACGAGGGATGGACAGGGAAATACGATCACCAGCAAGCAGGCAGAGCCGGGTTGGCGATGTCGATCAGAGACCTCTGGAGAGGGCTGCCCCTGGTGCCCTGGAGGCCGCTGATTAATGCAGTTGAGATCAGGCTTCCAAAGCTGATGCTTATTATTCTAAACAGCCCTGGCTATTTGTTTGAGGCCAATATATGTGGGAAGAAAAAGGAAGTCAACACATGAATTAAGCACCTATCTCCGTATTTGGCCCTGTGGGAAGACACCAAGACTTGTTAGACAGTCTTACCTTTAAGTGGTTCATTCATACTGTTTGGGTGATGAGATTAAATAGCACTAGTCCGTTTCAATGCCTGTTTCAGGCTAAAGAGAAGAGTTGCAAGGCAGTGTGTAATTACTGCCCCGTGAGCAGCACAGATAATGAGTGTGCAGGCATTGCAGGGAGGGCTCTGGAGGCCTTGACTGGGAGGTGGCAGGATGGAGGAGTGGGGGATCTGGGGGCTGCATGTGGAGAGGAGGAACGGAGCATGGTCCTGGGAGGCGAGCTGTCCAGTGGGCATCCTGCTGCTGAACTGAGGAGTGGAGGTTGGGGCGTGAGGCTGGAGGGCCAGGGGGCCAGATGCAGGGAGCCTAGAGTGCAGGGCTGGGGCTGGACTTGGTTTGACGGGGGTGGTCCGGGTCCTGGGAAGGTGCAGGGCAGGTAGGTGGGGAGATGAATTTGGCAGCAGTGCTGGGCATGAACTGGAATCACTGAGGGAGCCAGCTGCAGACTTCTGCAGAAACCAGACATAAGGCTCTAGATGTTGAGAGAAAAAGTAGAAATGAAAAGTGAGAGGGGTAAGAGATATTTTGAAGGATGAATAGTGATAACGGAGTGATTGTGTATGTGGGGAAGGGGAGACAAGACTAAAAGTGCTGGTGACTTTGAGCTGGGGAGGCAGGGCAGAAGACAGCTACCCCAGGTGAGGGTGGAGTGTGAGTGGCTAGGTGATGAGCTACTTTTAGAGACATCGTGTTTATAAGGACAGTGGGATCTTACCTGGGAACTGTCCAGGGGGCTGGAAATCAGGACAGAGCAGCTGCCCAGAGGGAAAAACAGGAGGGATGAGAGAGACACCATGGCTTTAAAGGGAGGGAACAGAAAGGAGAAAGAGAAGCAGGGCCAGGGAACACCCATGTGGAGGAGGAGCCAGAGCCAGCATGAGGCTGTGGAGGGACCGCACACTCTGGAGGCCGGCCAGCCCGGGCGAGTGGTGTCTCTGCCGGACCCTGGCTATGTTGTGTGTTCTCTCCTTAGTTTTCTGATCTGTAAAATGGGAGTAACAACACCTGCATCATATTCTGTACGGATTAAAGGCAATATTGAAGCTTCTCACACACTGGACAGTGCTTTTGGCTCAGAGCAAGTGTTGAATACAAGTGTCCTCCTTCTCCACACTCCCCTCCCACCGTGCCCCCTTTCCCATTTCCTGTACGAGGCGGGCACACACTTGAAGACAATTTTTCCCCTTTGAAATTGTAACTGAGCTGTTGTTGCTGTCATTGTTTTTCTTCTTCTTATCCCTCCTCTCATCATCACCTTCTTCTTCCCCTTCTAGAAGAAACATACAGTCTTGTTTACATGACTGATATTTGAACTGGATCTACCCTCTATTATAAAGGAAGGAAATAATACATTTATTTCCTAAGGTCCTCTTCTGAAGATGGTTGTTCCCTCATTTGATCCTTCCCGCAGCTCTGTGGGTTCCTTGAGGGCTGGCATTATCAGCCCCTCCTCCCTTTTCTGCTCACAGCTGCATGGAAATGGGAGAATGGTTGTAAAAAGTTCTATTATTGTGTTCAAGAACCCCCTGTCTAGCAATACTGTCTAGTTCAAAGACTTGCAAACTTTAATTTTTAGCCCTTTATTTTTGGAAATACATTTTACTCAGTAGTAAAAAAAAAAAAATGATACAGGTAACAGAGTTCTGGTTTCTGCAGAGTGGGGAGGTTCTGGGTCTCAGTTGTTCAGTTCCGGCGGGGAAATGGGACACTGCTTCTGGGGTAACCCAGTCCCCCTGAGCATCTGTCTCTGTACTCAGCTCCTTTCTCTTCCTTTGCAGCCATAAATTTCCTGACTTCGAAGGCCAGGCTGGAGCCCAACAAGGCCTTGCAGACCTCTGGGTGTGCCCATCATGTGAGCCAGGTGTTGTCTCGGGATGAGGCCAACAGCTTGGCTCTGCCCATGTTTAGTTGCCTGGAGTGGGAGCCAGCTGAGCAGGACAGCGCCACTCCAAGGCAGAAGGCCAGGTGTGAGTCTCTGGTCCGGCCCTAGGAACAGCCACGCCTGATGTCCCCAGGGCCCAGGAACCACCCTGCTGGGTTGTGTGTGCTGGCCCGCACGGCTGACATGCTTTGGGTCCTTATTTCCATTTCCTCTTTGGATGTGTTTCTTGAAAAGCATATTCTTTCAGGTGAAAAAACAGTTTACGGTTTTCAGTACGATGATTTGAAATAAAGCAAATATTGGTAACATGCTCTGCAGATAGTTACGTAAAGCTGTGAAAGAGCCACAGGTAATTTACTCTAATTGCGGTTGTATTTATCCTTCTGTACAAAGCGGCCACCTTTGGGATTCATTTCTTTGAGTGGCATCAATTCCCCAAAGAGATCAGCATAAAAAAGTGATTAAAAGAATTTTGTGTGATTTTTGCTTTTAAAATCAAATCTTGGTAAACCAGCATCCTAATCTTATATTGTTATTTATTTTTTCCACTGATTTATCTGTATATTTATTTGCATTATAAAGGTGATAGGCTCTAATGGTAAAGACAGAAATGCAAATCATCCTGAAGGGTGTCAAATGAAAAGTAGAATTCCCCTCTGGTTACCCATTCTCAGTCCCCTGAGATGATCGAAGTGATGAATGGTTTTGTGTGACCCAGAAATTTTGTGTTGTATCTGCGTGTACATCTAATCTCATATTTTTCCATAAATAGTCTAGTCCTATGATTTTATTTTTTTGAATTACAAAGCTACCTTTAATACTTTGGGGTGAGCCCCCCAGGAATAAAAAAACACTGGGAACGGGTAACCTCCTCACCCCTAGGAGTGGCCCAGGGGGAGAGAGGCTACCTGAGGGGAGGGGAGCACAAAAGGGACCCGCTGCAGACTCAGGGCAAGGGGAATGCCAGCGGTGCTGGGACCCGTGAGCACTGCAGGAGGACACGCGAGCACGGTGGGCCTGGCTCCAGGCACACGGACGAAGGGCAAGAGGGTTGGACACGAAGCCACAAAGCTACTTGGGTTCCTCCTTCTTCTCATTTGCCTTTTTCTGCTTCTGCTGCATGATCTCCGAGTCCCTCCGCTTGCGGGCGGCCCCAGAAAGCCCGTCATCTCGGTGCTTTCCCTTAACCGAGTCGCTCTGCTTTTTCATATTCTTCTGGCGGGCGAGCTCGCGCTGGTTACCGCGGGTCATGGCCACGGCAGCGGCTCCGGCCTGCCTTAGTCCTAGGATTTTTCCCCCCTACTTGAGTATGTATCTTGACATACAGGTCTATCTCATTTTTTAAATAAAGATTTTATTTATTTATTTTGAGAGAGAGGGGAAGGAAGGGAGAACGAAAAGGAGAGAAACATCAATGCGAGACGGAAACATCAATCCGTTGCTTGTCATGAGACCCCTGACCAGGCAATGAACCCGCGATCCAGGCACGTGCCCTGCCTGGCACCGAACCAGTGACCCTTCGCCTCCCGGGCCGCCGCCCAACCGACCGAGCCCCGCTGGTCAGGGCTGTCTCATTGTCCTAACGATTGCCTCTTGCCTCGCTGGTGTTGCCTTGACCGTGCGACATAACGCCCCGTACTGGGCACTCCCGGTCTTCCCTTAGGCACCGCTACGACAAGCCCCTTTGCGTGTGTTGCTGCATGCTCGTGCATATGCTGATCCATATGTCAGGTAGATTCCTAGCAGTGAAACATAGCTGAAAGTATGTGTACGTTAAATTAAAAAAAAAACCTTTATTCTGCCCTGACAAGTCTGGCTCAGTTGATTGGGCGTTGCCCCACAAACCAAAAGGTCGCGGGTTCGATTCCCCGTCAGGGCACATGCCTAGGTTGCGGGTTTGGTCCCAGGTTGAGGCACATGTGAAAGGCAGCCGATCCAAGTTTCTCTCTCACATTGGTGTTTCTCTCCTTCTCCCTCCCTCCTCCGCTCTCTAGAAATAAATAAATAAAATCTTAATTAAAAAAACTTTATTCTGGATTACTTATGAGATACGAAAAGACATAAAGAATAAAAACAGCTTAAAAAACCAAACTGTTAACACATGTAGATGCCCCTCTGCGCAGCCCTGCTTGTGGTCCTCCGGTTCCACGCAGAGGGGGCCGCCGGTAGTGCTTTTTCCCACGTGATGCTTTGAATATTTTTGCATTTTACATACAGAGTACTTTGCCATATATATTTTTCTGAGACTCACTTTTCCTCCCTCAATATAATATTTCTGAGAGTCCTGCATGTGGATACTATTTTCGAGCTAATTTCTTTTCGATACTGTGTAACTTCAAATTATATGACTGTACCATAACTCATGGGTCCACTTTGTGGTTAACGGACATTCGAGCTGCACTACTTTTTTCTGTTACAGGCACTGCTGCTGTGAAAACTCCTCTGTGTGTCTCTCGGTCGGGCGTGGGTGGGGCTTTCCTGAGGGTATTTGTCCTGAGGAGAGTGACTGGTTCATAGAACACGAGAACCTTCAGTGATTTTAGAGGTGTTCTCCAAAGTGGCTTTACAGCCTTACCTGCAGTCAGCGCTTCCATGTTCTCGCCAACCTGGTATTGTGCACCCTTTTCATTTTCGTGAATTTGGTGGATGTGAAATGCTTATTGTGGCCTTTATTTACATTTCTCTGATTCCTAGTGGGGTTGGGTGTCTTCATGTATTTTGTGGCCATGCCTGTTTTCTATTATGTGAACGGCCTTTGCCCATTTTTCTCTGTCGGAGTGTTTGTCCTTTCTTTATTGATTTATAGAATTTCATTATATACTGTGCTTACTGGTCTGTTATGGGCTAAATAATATCTTCTCCCAATCTGTGGACTGTCTTTTCACTTTTTAAATGGGTGACTTTTAATGAACAGAAGTTGTTTTAATATAGTTGAGCTTTGTATTTAAATGTTTGATATTGTTAATTGCCCAGCTTATACTTCTGTAAGTATAAGTCAGAGTACCTGGTTTCTCCACACTCCTGCCAACACTGGGCATCATCGGCTTTAAGTTTTGCTAATCTGATAGGTGAAAGGTGGTGTCTCATTGTCTTCATTCTGAGTAAGCCTGAACACATTTTCACAGGGCTACCAGCCTTTTGCACTTTTTTTCCTGTTTTTTTTATTCTTCATTTTCCTATTGGGCAGTTTGCTCTTTCTTAACAGATTTTCCTGGTTGATTTGTATGGTTTCTGAATGTTAAGGAAATTTGCTTCTGTTCGGCCATTAAGTGTGGTGCATGCTGTATGTGCATCCCCCCAACTGCAGCCCATTGATGACAGGGTTTGGGAAGCCTTAGCTTCTGTCACACACGTACCCTCTGTGGCCCTTGAACACTTGGCCATATTGAGCACTCACGTAAAAAGCTGACAGCGGAGACTTTGTGGGGGCACGGAACCAGTGCGGTTCTGTGGGAGCAGGGCTGACTGAGGTGGGGAGCCCTAAATTCACACCTGGTGACGTTAGCTATGGGCTGAGGGTGGTGAACAGAACCAGGTCCTGCGCTCATGTAGCCTACAGCCTAGTGGAGAGGATAATCAATAAGCAAGTAAACAAACCAATAAAATACTTAATGACTGCCATAGGGCTGTGAAGGACACATATGGGTGCTGTGGCAGGATAATACGGGGGCTGACTTTTGATGGGGGAGTTGGAAAATGTCACATACATTTCATGGGTGATGGGGACTAACATTCATATTTTTGGTTAAAAATGCCTCCTCTGATCAGCTTCCCTATAGACGGTTTTCTTTAAGCACAGAAGAAACGGCACCAGTCTATGAAGAAAAGCAGGGCGTAAAGGCATTTCTTCTGGGGGCTACAAATAGTAACGTGGCTCCCTGGTCAGCCTCTCCTGCTCAGTTCCGAATGAGAATACCACACAGCCTTTTCATACTATCTGGGTGTGAATCTGATTTTTAATGGAGATTTCTTATTTCAGGTAATTAACCACCACCCATCTTTAATGGGAGGATCTGAATGCATTTAAGGGGAATGTAAATCCAGAGGTCTATCCAGAACTAACATGAACAATCCTCTTCTGAGTGTGCTGCCTTTCGAGGTAAAGCAGGTTTCCAGGATCTGCTTTCTGCCTCCCACCCTCACTCCCCTTCCCTCACACGAGTGCACGGAGCAGGACATGGCTTAAATGTTCTCCTGCCCAGCAAAGCTCTCTCTGAAGGAGTTTCTTTAGTTCACGAACACCTTGTGTTTGGGATGTTGGAGGCACGATGAGAGGTGTGTTGGAGCCAGGCTTCCAGGAATGTGATTTGATGATCACGGTTAGGAATAACCACCCATCTCCTAGGACTTTGGGGAATCTTTTAGTTAGTTTGTTTGCTTTTAATTATGTTATATTTGTTATTTTCTTAAACAAAACACCATTAACACGCTTTAAAAATTTACGATGATTCTTTGGACTCACCTAAGTCCTCAGTCCACATTCAGATTTCTGGTTCTTGGGGCTTGAAGTTTTTAGTGTTGCTCCTTTTTCTTCCTACATTTCCTCTTCTTCAGAAAGTGCCATATAACTCCAGCCAATTTCCAGGTGTCTGGTCACCTGTGAGAGAGATTTCGCTTCTCAGGGAGAGGAAATAAAGGGAAACTGGGTCTGAAGTGCATCTGATCGAAATTAAACCCTTGTCTCCCTTAAGATGGTGTTTGGGGGCCATCTGGTGGCCAAAAGGTTTTTTAAAAACACAAACTGGGTCTCCTTGTTGCCCTCTGGTGGCGAGAGGTGCTATCCTTTCCCTGCCTTGTTTAGGATTACAGACATAAAGATACAGATCAGGAAGGAAGTGAGTTAGCAGTTAACGTTTCCTTCACACCCATAAAGCAGGTAGGGCTCAGAGATGAGACAGGAGAATACCAACATGGGTATGGCATCTGCAGTTGCTGCCTGCTGTCTGCGGGATTTTAAAGAAAACCCCAAGTTTGAAAATTCAAGTTAACAATTTTGTGTGGAATGGGGTGTGAATACATGACATGGTCTCAATTATTATTTTTAACCTAATCACAGAATTTCAGAGCTGGAAGAGATCTGAGAAGTTAGTCAACAAAATTGAATTTTTACTTTTTAGCCTCTATACTAAGTGGTGTCAGGGTCCTAAGATGAGTTAGATATGTAAAACCTTGTCCTCAAGGAGTTAAAAGTGTGGAGGTAAAGACAGACACACGAACGAGTAAATGCCACGTGGTGCGCAGTAACAGTGGAAGGGCAGGCATGCTGTGAGGATGGAGATGCACAATGGCCATCTCTGCCTGGAGGTCAGTGAAGGCCTGAAAGAGAGTAGCAGGTAGCACCTGATCTGTGTCTTGCAGAATAGGGAGCTTTCCAGGTAGGCTGGGGAGGGTGGAGGTAGAAGGGGGAGGCTCAGGTGATTGGAAAGCACACACAGGGAGGCAGGGTGTTGCACTGAGTGTCCAGGTGTTGCAAACATGGCTGTACACATGGTGTGAGTGCACAGCCGATGATCTACAGATCCTTGCTGAATGAATGAATGAATGAATGAATGACTGGTGATGGGAGTGGTGGGAGAGGAGGGTGAAGAGGTTAAGTGGGGGGCAGATCATAACAATAAGGAATAAGACGGTGATGCCTGGAGAGGTGAGGGAGAGTAAGGTGGAGAGGGCCACTGAAGGTTTTAAGCAGTAGAGCTACAGAATCAGATTTATGTTTTAAGAATCATCGTGGTAGCAGTGAGGAGAAGGCAGAGGACTAATGAGCAGGCTGCTGTAACAACTCAGTGAACGATGATGAAGGCCTAGAACGGTGAAAATGGGATCATTGAGGAAGGAGTGGATTTGAATACTATTTATTATTTTTATTTCTAATTTTTCCAGTGTTATTGATATACAATCGACATTTTACTTTGTATTAGTGTAACATGTACAACATAATGATTTGATGTGTGTCTAAGTGGTAAAAGGGTTACCACAATACGTTTTGTGAACATCCCCCCTCCCACTGTTCTAATTTCTTTTCTTCAGATGAGAACTTCTAAGACCTGCTTTCTCAGCAGCTTCCGAAGATACAACGTGGCACCGCTGACCGCGGCCACCGTCACGCACAACGACGCCTCGCTGACCGCGGCCACCGTCACGCACGCACGTTGCATTCACAGCACTCATTTATCTTACGGGTGGGAGTTTGGGTCTCCGCCTACTTCGCTCCCCAACCTACCTCTCACCTCTGGCAACTACCAATCTGATCTCTGCTTTATGACTTCATTTTTTCTTTTTTTTTGATTCACATGTAAGAGAGATCATCTGGTGTATTTCCTCTGACTTACTTCACTTAGCATAATGCCCCCAAAGGCCCATCTGTGTTGTTACAAATAACAGGATTGCTGTTTTTATGGCTGCATTATATATTATGTAAATATTAGTGATGAAATTATATATGGATAAAAATATATATTTCACTAGTAATGAAATTCATATTTATATATATACTTCTGTATCCATTCATTCATGCATTGATGAACACTTAGGTTTTTCCCATGTCTTGGTTTTTGTGAATAATGCTGCAATGAACATTGGGGTGCAGATATCTCTTTTAGAGAGTAATTTTGTTTTCTTTGGATATATACTCAGGAGGGGAATTGCTGGATTATATTTTTTGATATTTTCAGGAATCTTCATACTGTTTTCCGTAGTGGTCGCACAACTCTACGTTCCCACCGGTAGTGCATAAGTGTTCCCTTCTCTTCACACCCTCACCAGCACTTACCTCTTGCCTTTTGGATGACAGCTATTCTAACAGGTGTGAGGTGACATCTCATCGTGGTTTTGATTTGTGTTTCTCTGATCATTAGTGATGTTGAGCACTTTTTCATGTACCTGTTGGCCATTTGTATGTCTGCTTTGAAAAAATGCCCATTTAGTTCCTCTGCTCAATTTTTTGCTATTGGGTTGTATAAGTTCTTTATATATTTGGTATATTAACTTCTTAGATATATGGTTTGCAAGTATGTATTTTCCCATTCTGTTGGTTGCCTTTGGTTGGTTTTCTCTGCAGAAGTTTTTTAGTTTGATGTTACTGCTTTTGTTGTCAAGAGAAATCGTTGCCAAGGCTGATGTCAAGGAGCTTACCCACTACGTTTTCTTAGTAGTTTTAAGGCTTCAGGTCTTATATTCAGGTCTTTAATCCATTTTGAACTGATTAGTGTATGATGTAAGATGGGGTCCAGTTTCACTCTTTTGCACGTGGCTGTCCACATAATCGTTTTCATAGTAGTCTCTTAGGACCTTTACTGTTCAGGATACAGAGTTGGTAGAGGAAATGAGAGGGAGGGAGGATTCTAGGATGACTGTCACCCAGGGCTTTGGCTTGGGGTCTGCGTGGAGGAGGTTTTCAGAGGACTGTAAAAACATCGTGGTGTCTGTTTCTAGGTGGATGTCAAGCAGGCATCTGAATACTGGGCCTGGGTGAAGGATCACAAGACGGAATGGAAGTGACCCAGAGAGTGTGTGGAGGAGTGTGCAATTGGCGGGAGTGGCTGAGGATGAACTCTGGTCAGCAAACGGTGGTGGGGAGGGGCAGAAGAGCAGCTGGGAAGGGGGCGGAGGGGAGCTGGCAGAGGGAGGCACATGGGGGTCAAGAAAGTGGCTGGCAAACTCGGCTGGAGTCTGTTCTGACAGAGTCACAAAGCTGCGCTGGCTGGCTTTTTTAAAAAAAATAATGCTTGTGTTTTCTTGCCTGTGTGTTTATTTATTCAGTGTTCATCTTAGTCTTTAATAAGGTTTTTTTCTTCCAAGAGCTAAATCCCCAGGGTTTCTGTTCCATAAACAGAGGCGGGCTGCAGTCGCGGCAGAAATGGGCTCCGCCCCCGCCAGGCCTCGCGCCGAGTTGGCTGATGCACGTTCTCATGGCTTTTTCCCATCACAGTGGTTCTTGCTCTCCTTCTTCGTCCCCTTCTCCTGGGGCTTCCCACTGCCTACATCATGACTCCCTAGCCTGGCATCCAGGGCCCCTGCAGTCTGACCTCAACTTCTCGTTCAGCTTTTGCTCAGAACTCTGTACTCACTTCCACCAGCCAGGCTCTTAGACCCAGTGCAGCATGTGTCCCCTCTTCCTCTGTGTTGCTACCAAAATTCTTTCCGTTCTTTCAAGTCAGGACTGAACAATCCCTTCGTTCAACCTTTCATGATTCTTTGAGTCCAAACTTTTCTTTTTACTTCTCTGAACTTCTGTAGCACTTAACACATACTCTAATCTTTTGTAGTAATTGAATCCATTTTCTTTCCTATAAACCCATTAAGGTAGAAAATTTTCATTTTCCTTGTTTTCTCCCAAGAACCTAACAAAGTGTCCTGTACATGTGCAGATGCTCAATGAATTTGAGGAATAATCGACTATACAGCAATCCTTAGGAAGAAGCTTAAGTGGGGTGCCATGGTCTGAATGTTCGCATACTCCCCAAATTCGTATCTTGAAACCCCAATGTCTGATGTGATGGGACTAGCAGGCGGAGCCTTTGGGAGGTGTGTAAGCCATGAGGGTGAAGCCCTCCTGAATGGGATTAGTGCCCTTATGGAAGTGGCTCCTGAGAAAGCCCACCACGCGAGGACACAGTGAGCAGGGGCTGGCTATGAACCAGGAAAAAGGCTCTCACCTGACCATGCTGGTGTCTTGGTCTTGGACTTCTCAGCTTCCAGGACTGTAAGCATTAAGTTTATGTTGTTAATAAGCTACCTAGTCCGTGGCGTTTTGTTGTAGCAGTCCTAACAAACTAAGACACGGAGAGAGCAGGAAAACTAATATATTTTTTCCTAGCTAGGAATAAAGGGTGGAACAAAAGCACCGTATAAAGAGGTGTTGGGAGGAGCAGTCCTCTGGGGCAGAGTTGGGGTGCCTGCTGGCAAGCACAAAGATCTGAGGACCATCAATGGGTGAGATGCCCAGGACTGGGCCCAAAGAGGGTTGGCGTGAAGCCGTCAAAAGCTTGATGGTGTCTGAGTTCTGACACGCAGTGTAAGGACTGACGCTGTCCGTGGGCTCTACCTGGCTTGAGCGTAGTTTGTGTCCCACATACCCACCTATCACACCATCGAAAGTCTTGGGTGATACAAATTCAGTGCCTCCTGCTGAGAAGATGATGGGCACTTTGCATCCATTCTTTCTTTTTTTTTTATTTTAAAGATTTTATTTATTTATTTTTAGAGAGGGGAGGGGAGGGAGGAAGAGAGGGAGAGAAACATCATTGTGTGGTTGACTCTCATGCAGCCCCCACTGGGGACCTGGCCTGCAGTCCAGGCATATGCCCTGATGGGGAATAGAACCGGCGACCCTTTGGTTTGCAGGCTGGCACTCAACCACTGAGCCACACCAGCCAGGGCTCTGCATCCATTATTTCTGATCCTCAAAAATAACCCTTCAAGATAGATACTGTTATCCACCTTTTACAGGTGAGGAATATGAGGTTTAACATCGTGCTCAGGGGTGGAAAACAGCATTTAAGTTGACTTCTCCCCTTGCGGTTCCCAGAGTTGAGAATTGGGGTGGGGGTTAGGAGGGAAGTAAGGGTGGGCGGAGACCTGGGGGTGTGATGGGAACTGTGATGAGGTGAGCAGAGGCAGAGCTAGGTTTTGTGAGGCTGAACCTTTTACAATTTGGGGGCCTTCTAGGGAAAAAAAAACATGCAAAATTACGTAGAAAATTGTCTATTTAGATATTTATTTAGAATGAGAAAATGGATGCTTTGGAGATTCAGAATACTTTCTTCTGATATCTGTTTAGGTGATTCACCAGCTCACACAGGAATGCTTTGATTTGCAACGTGGCTTTCCCTCCCCACCTGGACCCCTCGACGACCCCCAGAGGTCTCTCAAATGAGGGGCCCTGAGGCTGAGGCTTTGTTGGCCTCACTGTGACTCACGGGGGGAGGTGGCTAGGGTGTGGGGTGTGGGATGGGGTAGAGATCAGAGATGGGACATAAGGACTGGGAGAAGGATGTGGACAGTACACGTTACATGATAAAAACTAAATGAGGTGGGGAGACAGTGTGAGGAGAAATGACGTCTTGTTGTTCAGACCTTGTAAAAATAGCCCCACATCAAAACAGCCATGGTAAAGTGTGACACCCCCTTCCAGGGCCCCCCCCACCCCCAGTAGATGAGCAGCGGCGCCGAAGAGGCCTGCCGTGTGCCAAGGAGATGGATTAGGCACAGGGCGCCTGGAAAGTTTGAGTTTTGAAAACAGTCCATCAGCAACAAAGCAATTGTAATGTTTTAGATTTCTTTATTGCAACCTTGCATCGATGAAACAGGTGTGTGTGTGGCGAGGCAGGGGGGAGTTTGTAAGCAAGCCAGAGTTCAATCTCTGAATAAATTTTTTTCTCCTATCTTTTTAGATTGTCTGCTAAATCTGGTTTTAAATAAATATCAAAAGATCTATACTGATGAAGACAATTATTCCAAATACCTTTTAAAATTTGACTATTTCTCTACAAAACAAGTATGCTGTGAGGAAGTATCTGGGGCAGATTTCATTTACCACGGAGACAGCTGACAGTGGTCTGGGCCAGCACACCTGGACCGTTTCCTCTGTAATGCAGCCTCCTTCACCGGTTGTTTATAATCTTAACGATAGGCAGACCCTCGGTTTTCTCTGGGAGACCTGTGCTCAGAGCTGGGGCTGAAGGTCAGGCACAGAAGGTGAGTCTCCTGGAAGGGAGAGGGATGAGTGATAGTCCCCACGATAAAACCTAGGGAATGGCGCTGACTGTTGACGATAAGAAGAACACACAGAGGACACGGGTGAGCAGAAGTATTGAATAAGCCACGCATACGGCTTAACTGCAATTCACCGAAAGCTAGTAATACGTTTTCTATGTGATGTAATAAATTTTACAAATCTCTTAATTTTTGCTCCAAGATTATTAGGGAAGGGTTATTGCTTATCAGGCTTTAACAATTTAGAGGGACTTATTTTATTAGATCCGTTCCAGACAGTAACTGTGGGACTTCATTTTTTAAGAGGAGGAAAGGTAGAGAGGTGGAGGTCACGGCCTGGCCGGAGGAGCAGGAGCAGTGGGGTGCTGTTGGGGCCTAAGTGCATTGGGACTTGGTGGCACTCTGCTGGTTAGTGACTAAGAGAAGACGGAGGAAGCTGTTGGGTACACGTCGCCTCACACACTTTTTGCTGATGGACATCTTGCACAGGGGATAGTCACCAGTCTTAACTTCTCTGTGCTTGGAATGCAGCAAGGAGCACATATGTGGGTGGAAAGGTGTGGTAGGTGGAATAATGGCCCCCTAGTCCCTGGCATCTGTGAAGACATTAAATTCTATGATAAAAAAAAAAAGACTTTGAGGGGGAATTGAGGTTAGAAACCTTAAAATAGGAAGATTGACCTGGGTTATCCAGATGGGCCTGATGTAATCACATGAGTCTTTGAAAGTGGAAGAGAAACGCAGGAAAATGAGTCAGAGATGAGACTAAAGACTAATGAAGAGGCAGGAGAGACTCAAAGCTTGAGAAGGGCTGGAACCTTGGCTTTGAAAGTGGGAGAAGGGGCCATGAGCCAAGGAAAGAGGGCAGCCTCCAGACTGGGAAGCACACTCAGACAGCCGGCAAGGAAATGGGACCTCAGTCCCACAACTGCGAGGAGCTGAATTCTGCTAACAACCTGAGGGAGCGAACAAATTGGTTCTCCCGGAGGGCCTCCTCCGGAAAGGAATGCAGGCCTGCCAAGACCTTGACTGTAGCCTGGTGAAACTGTGTCAGGCCTCTGACCCACAGAACTGTAGTAGTGTTGTGTTGCTCACTTTAGGGTGATTTGTTGCCGAAGCAATAGAAAACGAATCTAGCAGGTAGGGCACTACTTAATTTCTTCTGTCAGTGGTCCTTCACTTTCTGAGGGTCATAAGACACCTTTGCAGAATCTGAGGAAAGCTACGCATCCTCTGTGTAGAAGGACTCGCACAAGACCGGATGCAATTTAAAGAGGTTCATGGACACACCAAAGCACATCTCATGGACCCCGAGTCAAAACCTTTTAATGGTAATGACCAGAGGAGACAAGCAGGGTGAAGGGAGGCTTCCCAGTGATGGCCTTGTTAGCTGCCAATGACGGCTGTCACGGTGCCCAGGAGAGTGCTTAGCCGGGCTGCGCTGCAGCAATTCAGTTTTAACGAAGTGAACGTCCTAGACGCTGAGGCCGAAAGGCGATCACCTAGCGAGAGCTTTCATTGACGGGCCCCTGGGAAGGAGCCCGCACTGCTGAGTGCCATGCTCAGTCTCCATCAAGTAGCTGCCGATGTCTAGTGATTCGAGGGTTCCAAAAAATTAAAGTGTAAAACTCACTAAGTAAGAGTGGGCATTGATTTTATTCCCCAGAGAGTACGCACAGAAAAAAACCTTATAGATATTGTAACTTAGAAATTAAATTTATTAGAAGTGAGTGACAATAATGTTTTGGAGATTGCTGACATTGTGTGGACTTCCCATTTGTTTACAGCAATAGAAACATTGTGTGAGCCACTTAGGTAACTCTAATGGCCGCATTAAAAAAGGTAAAAAGAAAGATTAAGTTAATTTTAATAATATGTTTTATTTAGCCTAGTATGTCTAAAATATTATCATTTCAAAAATATCATCATCTCAAATATAATCAACATAAAACTATCAATGAGATATATTCTACTCTTTTTTTTCCAACTTGAGGCTTCGAGATCCAGGATGCAGCTCATACTCCCAGCACATCTCCGCTCCGACCAGCCACGTTTCAGGGCTGAGTGGCCATGCATGGCGAGTGGTGTTCATATCAGACAGCACAGGGCTAGAAAATAATGAAGCATTAAAGTCAAATTTTTGAGGCATAAACATTATTTAGTTTGTGTGTATACACACACACACATACACACATACACATAAGGAAAGAGCCTCAGGTGCCAAAATAGTTTTGTGTGGAGAGGTGACTGTCACTGGCTGCTCCTCTTGATCGTATATACGGTGATACCATTGGGAATGTTGTGTGAAGGAGGAAAAAATGAAAATCTAAAGATACTTTTCAGGAGATTTTAACTTAATCTTATGTGACCTTCTCTGCACACAATAGGCCTTTAATATACATCAGTTTATTTCAATTTTTGTCATTAAAAATCAAATTTTAGTGTTGGAAAATATTTTAAAAATCATTTACTTTTTAAAGTGAGGAAGCACCGGTTAGATCAGAAGGTGGAAAGAAAATAAGGAATAAAGATTTCTTGGCCTTTCTCACATGGGGATTTTACGTGGGGGGCTTTGGTTCTTCCTTCCTTCCTGTTACCACTGCCGCCACCAGCTACTGGCCGAGCTACTGACGCATCAGACACTGAGCATCACTGTTCATCTTTTCACAGCTCTGCAAAGCAGGCCTCGTTACCCCATTTACAGGTGAGCACCCTGAGACCTATAATGTGTTCAAGGTCATAGAGCTCATTAATGCAGAGCCGAGAGTCACACTCACCCTTTCCTAGTTCAAAGCCTGCGCTGTTCCTCACACAGTCAGTAGACCTCTCACTTGTCTGGGGGGGTAGAAGACCCCAGTGGATGCCTGGAACCATCGTACATACGACCAAGTCTAACTTATAAATCAGGCGTAGGAAGAGAACACTAACATAAAACGACGACAACAATGTACTGCGGTAGGAGCCATGTGAGTCTGGCACAGTTAAGTACGATGGGGATGACCTGACGGCAGCACTGCAGTACCACCACTGCCAACCGAGAAGGCTGCTGAGTGGTGGCCTGGGCGGGGATGTTGGGCAAAGGGGTGATTCACGTTCCAGGTGGGATGGGGCAGGATGGCATGAGGGTTCATCACTCTACTCAGTATAGTGTGCAATTAAAACTTATGAATTACTTCTGGAATTTTCCATTTAATATTTTCAGGCTGTGATTGACCACAGGTAACTGTAACCTCTGAGAGTAAAACTGTGGGTGCTGGGGACTGCTGTCTGCCTCGCAGGCTCCGTCCCATCAGGCTGGGGAAGGAGAGGGCCACAAGAGGCTTGTTGAAGTTCCAGGAACAGTTGGTGAAGCAGCAGATCACTGATGAAGCAGCCAAGGGAAGGCGGGGTGAAGAGTAAGAGAGAAGAGGAGCCGGTGGAGGTGTGGCATAAAGGGGGAAAGGTAGTCAGACAAAGTGCTGGAGTTGGTAGGGTGGCCTCTTAGGTTGATGGTGTGGAGGCCCTTTCTTGACAGTCCACCAGGTGATTGGGCTTTGAAAAGGAGAAGAGGAAGACATCGGTGACTGCCTGACTCCCTTAAAGAGGAGCTGTGCTTTGTGCCTGGTTACACAGTCTTTGCCCTTGATGGATACGCGTTTTCCTGCCTGGGATTCTGAGGGTGGTAAGAACTACCTGAGGGTTAAAGGCACGTGCCCTCTATTCACTCAGCATCCTTGAGTTTCTAGGGCTTTGCAGCGTGCCTTTAGCCAGACCTAAGAAACCGCTAATATCTGCTGTCTTCTCGCGTACCTGTTTGGTGACATTTAGTTTCAAACCCACAGGTTTAGTCTTTCCTTTTTCCTTGTGCCAGTTATCAAAAGTGGAAAATTATTTTCTTATAGGATGAAACTCTGTGAATGAAACTAAGGGAGGTAAACATAATACCCAGCCTGTGAGACAATGCTAATAACAGGTGGATATGAATTCGATGGTTACCTCGGGGCGTAAGGCTGACTGCAAGTTCTGAGCGGGCAGCACTCTTTTTTCCAGATTCTCAACCGCGTTTTTCCAAAGCACAGCTGCCCAAAAACCCAAAATGAAACAGAACAAAATAAAAAGTCCACATGGTTCCAAATCCACAAAATGAAAACCAGGGACACAAGGAGAGCTTATAACTCTATGGATTTCTGTGACAGACGCCTTGCATTTGCTTCAAAAATGGGCGTGCAGTGTGTGTGGGGAATATAGATGAAGCGAGGTTGGATATGAGATGAAGCTGAGTGGCGGGACGGGGGACCTCATGCATGGTCTCACCTCTGCAGAAACTTGAAACTCACTTGAAATGCCACCAGAGATTTCTATTACTGATTTGTGTAAATTAGTACCCATACTTTATATAAATAGGGTCACAATGAACTTGTTGTGTAACACGCTCTTTTCACTCAAAAGTACATTTAATCTCTTATTAATAAGCCTTTGTTTCCAAATATTTTTTTAAAGATTTTATTTATTTATTTTTAGAGAGAGGGGAAAGGAGGGAGAAAGAGGGAGAGAAACATCAGTGTGTGGCTGTCTTTCATGCACCCCTAACTGGGGACCTGGCCCACAACCCAGGCATGTGTCCTGACTGGGAATCAAACGGGCAACCCTTTGGTTTGCTGGCCAGCATTCAATCCACTGAGCCACACCAGCCAGGGCTCCTGTCTTGATTTATAGTTATTCATATTAGTTATTCTAATATTCATCATACTAATTATTCATCTTACTAGTTATTCATCACATATTGTAAATATGCTATTATATATTATAATTATTTTTCCACAATAGACGAGGCAGGGACTTAGTCGTACATGTGTTTATATTTTTCACATTACTTAATAAGTAAAAGAGCTTATAATTACTGAGTTAGTGAATATGTATATAACCTTCCTGAGATGTCCCTAAATTCTATGAAAACCAGAATACAATACTAACAGCTGAATCTCATATTATTCCCTTATGAGGACCTTGGGGGTTTTTTTTTCCCTCAGGCTTCTTTACCAAAACTATACTTCTCTTAAGCAACTTAAAAAAGTAACCTTATAGACCATGTGAAACTTAAAACTATGTTTTCCCTTTGCTTTAGTTGCTAAGAACCTCGAGCCTAACTTGTGGTGGTATCCCTCTAGCACACAGGACCTTTGGACATCATTTTTGGTATTAACTTACCCCTGCCTTTATTTTGCTTTTCAACAGACCTTTTGTGTCTATTTTCTCTTCCAATCTTTTTCTTCTATTGCAGTGTATATCTTTTTCTGAGCACACGGTATAAATCTTTTGTGAGAGAGGTTGAGTATCAATAAATAATATACATTTATAAAATACATTAAATAGTTCTTAAAACTTGCTAAAAGCACATTATTATTTTTTGATCTCTCAATTCACAGAGGGCCATCATCTACTTCAAAGCCATCAGAAGAGCACTTCTCCAGTTTCCCTTCCCACTCGCAAACTCATTCACAGCTTTAAGAGAGCAACGTTTTATTTGTTCTTACAAAATATATTTATCATATAGGATACAGATAACTAAAAAGCAGACTAGCTAAAAAACAAACAAAAATACTATCTGGTAAGAAACTACACACTGCTGCTTTCATAACCCATTTTTCTGTCTTAACAATGCATTTTACATCATCTTTCCTTATCATTAAATAGTCTTCTACATCATTTTCAATGGTCAAAGCATCCCACTGCTTGTGAACCAAGGTAGTAGATCACATTCCCTTCCTAGAACACCTGAGGGCGCTCTTAAACTAATGTGAGTGAACTTCTCTTATCTTCAACTGTTACCTATGCCTAACCTATCTTCTGTTGGTGCACAGGTTGAACCGAGCTGCACCCAGTTCAATGCCTATGTACAGTTTTGATTATTTCCTTCTGAGAATTTCCTAGAAGGATGCCTGCTGAGTCATAGTACATACGAATTTTAAGGATTTGTTTGATACATAGTTTTAAAATGCCTGAGGGAGAAGGAAGATGTACCAATTTCTGTTCCCATCTGCAATGCCTATTTCACTAAACCCTCGTCCAACACTTACTATTTTCTTTCTAATCTTTGCCAACTTAATAGGCATTGAATATGCCGCTTATATTTATCACTAATGTGGCTGGATATACCTATTTATTGGCCATGTTTATATGTACCTTTCGATATGTTTTTGTTAGTCTTTTGCCAATTTATAAGTTTTTAAATTATTAACATCCATAGCCACCTTGACATTCTCCTTCCCAGGTCTGTCTCCTATCAAAGCTAATTTATGTACTTGACTTATGCATCTCATCTCCTATTTCTTCAGGAATCCATTCAGTTATCTTCTTTCTTGCCAGCATCTGTAACCTCTGACTACCAGTTTTTTCTCTTACACTAATAAACACCATCAAATCTCTTCTCCTTAAAGAAAAGCCTCAAGTCTTTTATTTCACTTGCCATTCTCCTCTGGCTACTGACATTTCTCTTTTCTTTTACAACCAGACTTTTAGAAAGAAATGTCTTCACGTGGTGCATTCACTTTATTTCTATTGCTTCAACTCACTACAGCTTTACACGAAAATCTTCAATGTTGCTAAGGTTTCAGTATCAGAATTATATCATATATAAATATCAATGTGAAAAAGCAGGCTACAAAATGATTTTCTCCAAATAAACTTAAGTATGTAAAAAACATTTATGCAGAGAAAAGAACCTGATAACACATGAAAAATTTAAGTTATTTCTGGGCAGTTAAATAGTGAGTTAAAAAAATTTTTTTTCCTCACAATTTTAAAAGCAAGAATAACTTACTTTGACACATTACAATATAAATTAGAAAGTCTCAACTTACATTTTCTGAAAGGAGGCAGAAAAGTAGAGAAGTGGCAGTGAGAAGCTAATGGGCCACACACTTCATTCCCCGGCAAGGCTCAGAGTGGTACGACAGGGCGTGACCCAGATCCCCAGGGCAGGCGTTCCCGCAGGACCCTACTGGACAACCTCCGATTAGGGCAATGGTCTCTTAAAAGGGCCCTGAGGCCCTCTTCACTCATCCCAAATAGCATCGGAGCATTTCAGGCTCCAAATGTCGGATAATCGTCAATGGCCCCTGGTTGCCCTGGTAACAGTCAGCGGGCGCCCAACGCCGTTTCCATAACTCTTCCCAGAATGCTGTGCACCCCTCCCATCCACTTCCGGGTTGGAAGGGCTGACTGCCCCGGAGGTAGATGCCTGTCATTCCCAGCCTTGTGGGCTTGCTGGCTCGAGTGTGGTGTGTCCCTGCGCAGGCCCGCGGGGACTGTTACTTTCCTCAACATTCGAAATGACAGGCAAGCCGAATTTTTGTTGGACTCACTAAATGGATCAGATATTAGGTACTGAAAAGCTGAAAGGTGTAAAGCGCCTTAAGATTATTTGCAGTGTCATTTGTTGCTGTGATATATATTTAGAACTTTAAACAATTTCCTATAAAAAACAATTAGTTTTGCTCAAAAAAATGAAGGCGAGCACAAAAAACCCAAAACACTCAAATTTTACCCATCAGAAACAACCATTGTGAACACTTCGGAGCATTCTCCCAAACCTTGCTATGTTTATAATAAAATTTCACAAAGGAATCACATTGTATATGTTGTTTTGTAACTTTAAGAAACTTTCATGAACACATTTAATTGAGAAAAGACACTTCAACAACATGGCTACATGTATTACATTGTACTTCTTATTGGACACTTGAACTTTTTATCCTTTTTGCTTTTAATTAGTGCTGCAATCCAGAAATGAAAATCTTTGGAGTTAAATCTTTGCCCATGCTTTCATTTCTTTGTGGCATTTAGTTTTCTTTTAAGTTAGTCATTTGGATTTGCCCTATCTTTCCTCTAATGCCTTCCCTTTTCTCCCCTATGTCTTTGTACTGTAAGAGGAGAAGTTACACAAATGGCATGCAAAGCTTACTGTTTTTTAAAAGTTTATTTTTTTTCTGGTTAGAAAGGTAATACACACTTATTGTAGAATATTGGGAAATTCAGAAGAATATAATAAAAATGTATTAACACTGAGACAAGTATTGATCATATTTTGGCATAAATTTATTCTAGGTTTCTCTGTTGCCTTCAGAATGAGTATTTAAAACATGTTTGCTAATTTGGTAGGGAAAAAGGTCATCTTTTATTTTGCATTTCTTTGCTTATTCTTGTAGCTGAATAATATTTCAAACAGTTCTTCAAATGTTTATGGGCTATGGTCCATTTCAGGTGACATCCTCTCTCCAGCCTTCCTTGAGTTTTCCATACTAAACACACTAACTTGTAATGGGTGTTCATATTTTCATAGTATTTCAAATAAATGAATGATCCTAGCATCCCATCCAATTTAGATATTAAGCATCTGTGACACATAAAGGCACTCACTGCCTTTATTATTTAGATACATTTCTTACATGAACCATGAATATGATCCTCTTCAACCTCAGCAATTCTCTTACTCTGTTTCTGTCACCATACCTGACTCATCCTAGTAGGTGCTGAATAAACGTGTGAGCTGAACTGAATAATTTAGTGTCAAAAGAGAAACTCAAATAAGTTAAAACCCGACAGGTGTGACGTAAGCCATAACAGGTACGAAGTACTTTGCACACTGGGAGATCAGGAGAGATTAATTTGGTTATGATATCTGGGAATGCCCTGTGGAGCTGGTAGATTTGATCAGGATCTGGATAAGGACTGAGCAAAGGAGCTTAAAAGATGAAAGTATGAGTTATGGCTTGGAAGTAGAAGTAATCAGGTTGTGTTATCAGATTTGATGTGGCAGGAAAGTAGAGTTGGGTGAATGGGCCCAGCTGAAGCAGAAAAAAAGTAGCTGGGTCCTAAAGTATGAGGATTTTGATGTGACCAGTCGTTATAATTGTAGCTTTCAAACGCTTCAGAAAAACACTGCTTTTAATATGGCTTGGGGCATCAGGGGAGAGGTGGGACACACTGCAATAGCCTGCTGGTGGAAACGACAGGGAGTAGGATGACACAAACCTTCAGAGGAAGGAGACTGAGTAGCCAATACTGGCTAGGGGGTGTCCACGCGGAGGCGGGGCTGCGACGCTTACGGGACCGGCAACAACCCCGAGGGAACGCAGCGAGGTCCACAGCACCCACCATGCAGTCTGCATGGTCGGACGCCCACCCTAGCCCCTCCCCTCCCCACTCGCCCCGCCCCTCCCACTCGCCTCGCCCCTCCCTATTGGTCCCTCCCCCTCCCCACGCCCTTTGCCCCGCCCAGCGTCCCTCGCAGGGCTGAGGAGCCCCTGGGCCCGACCTCTTTGGCCCCGCCCCGTGACCGTCTCCCTGCCCAGCATCCAGTCGGCCACGCGGAGGGATCGCCTGGGCTGCGGGCTTGGCGAGAGGGTGGTTCCCTTCCCGTGGCGCACCCCGGGAGGAAGCGGCGGCGAGGTCCGCGGATGGCATGGCAGGAGCTGCGGACGGGCGCGGGTCGAGCCCCGCGGAGGGAGAGCGGCGGCCGCAGGTTGCGTGCCAAGCCTTCCCCGAGCGGCTGGCTCCCGGGAAGCCCCAGCAGGGCTTCGCCTCCAGCTTCTTCACTAACAACCAGAGCTGCCCGCTCATGCTTCTGAAGACTCTGCAGACAAGTAGGAGCTGTCCCGAGGCTGGGTTCGGCGGGCGACTCTGAGACCCGGCGGGCAGGGAAGGGCCTGGGCGCCACTTTTCGGGGCAGGGGTGGGCAGGTGTAGGGCCCTCAGAGCAGAGACCAGGCGGGTTCGGCTGCATGGGTGGGAGCGGGGCCTGGGCCTCAGTTTCCTGGTGGGAAGAGGCGCTGAGGCCCCTGTCAGCGCTCCTCCGGCCTGTGCCCTGTTGTGTCACACTCGCTGCTCCGACAGGTAACCTGATTTCTCGTGTAAGGTGTGCAGCGATACGGGAACTTTGCAGCCTGGGTGAAGCAGCGTTTTGAAGACATACCTACTGCTGGCAGTGCAAAAACCACACCCCCACAGGCCTGCCCGTCGTCGGAAGGGGCCTTAGCCTTCACACGTGGATGGGCTTCAGAGCGTAGGGACGTCTGCAGTGGACCGTGACATCGTGGGCGCGTGCGGAGTTTTGGTGGAGAGTCGTTAGGTTCATCATATCCTTGGGAGGGTTAAGAGCCACTGCTGTGGGTTCAGCAAGGGCACAGCCACCTGCCCACCAGTTTCTCCCTTCCCGGGGCGTCCACGAGAGATTTCTTGACTTTTTTACATCGACATAGATAGACTTCCTAAGTTTACTTCGGACGCATTCAGAGCTCAGAAGTCTTAAATGTACTTGTCCAAAGGCAAAGCAAGGTTACTCTTTCATGGTTGGCCAGTCCCAGTTCAAAATCAACGACCCGGCCCTGGCCGGTCAGCCTGGTGGGTCAGAGCATCCTCCTGGTGCGCCAAGGTTGCGGGTTGGGTCTCTGGTCAGGGCACCTGGAGGAATCAACCACTGAGCGCCTGAAGCAGTGGAACAACAAATCGATGTCTGTCACTCTTTCTCCCCCTTCCTCACTCTAAAATCAGTTAAAAACAAAACAAAACAAAACAACACCACAACTCAGCCACCCACAGATTTTCTGACTTTCCTGAGATGACCTGCATGTAGGGAATCGAGGGAGGTGGGAGGAAGAAGGGAAGTAGAGGGAATGATGACATGTATTTACAATATGTATTGACTACCTCCCAGGTTCTGGTGTGAGGAAAATACTGAGATGAGTAAAGACCGTCCTTGCCTTTAAGATGTTTCAGTGGAAAACAGTGGGAAGAACATGGGATGCAGAGTTAGATACTGGTTCAAATTCTGCTCCCTCTCCCTGCTGGGTGTGGAGGAGAGACTTACCTCTCAGATGCCCTCTATTCCTATCTGCAAAAAACAAAGGTCGGGCTCGGGTTGGGGGTGGGGGGAGAGGTTAGTTAAAAATACCTCTTTTAGAATTTTGAGGAATAGATTTTATGAATGTAAAGCATCAGTATATCAGGAGCTGAATAAAGGGTAGCCGCTCTTGCAGTGGAAGAGCCAAGCAGGGAAGGAAAAAGTTGAGATAGGAAGTGAGGTGCTGAATATGAGCCTTGGTAGGAATTAACAGGCCTCAACCTTCCAGGGAGGACCACTGGGAAAACCTGTTGGTGGTATTAAAGCATCAGCCAGCTGCTTTGAAATTCTATACCTGAGGCAGGGGTGGTGGGGGAAACCACGCCTCATGGGAGACCTTTCTTTTTCTTCAAAGCACATTGATTCTAAAATACTACAGGCCTTTTTGAAGTACAAAAACCACTGTGCCCTCTGCAATTTTTTTCCCAGTAAAAGGATTATAGATTTTTTATCCTATTTCGACTCCGTAAAAGTCTCCTAGTTGCTTGAGTAATAATGTACTTGATATGGTGCCAGACACCTGATATACACTAAATAATACATCATTAATAATAATTATTTTACTGTTAACACTCTTATGAGGAGACAGGTCAGTAAAGCAGTAATGTAACCTAACTTTATCATCCCAATTACTACTTTCCTTTTATTCTCCTGTTTTTGCTTTCCACGCTAAAAAAGTAACCCTGATTTCTTTTCTATTTCTATTGTTTTGCTTATGTCTTATAATTTGTTGTGCATTTATACTCTCAGACAAGACGCCTACGTGAAAGGTTATTAGAGGCCTTTGGGTTCATTGAACTTTCCTCTAGTTGTCACAGGCTCACAGACTTTTAGTGGGAGGGCCCCAGAGTCAGGCCTTCCAGCCCCGTGCAGGAAAGCTGCTGTGCCATCACTGCCCAGAGCATGTAGGGACAGACCTCTGCTGGAACAGGTTATCTGTTATTTGAGGCTGCTGGTCTATTGTATCAAAAACTCTAATTGTTGGGAAAATCCTTTCTCATACTGAGCTGAAATCTGCCCCATGTAACTTTTACCCTTTGGCCTTTGGTCTGCCCTCTTAAGAAATACTGACTGAATCTATTCCCACATGGTCATCCCTTCAAATACTATTGTGTCCCTAGTTAAGTCTTCTTTCTTTTCTCCAAATCCACAAATCCTTTCTTGCTACTTACTGAACGTAGTCCTCTACCATTCTAATTGCTTTCCTTCGTGGAAGAGCTTCAGTGGGCAGGCCCTGTGTGCAGTGTGGAACTCAGAATGGGACACTGTTAGCAGTGTGGTCTGACCCGGACAGACAGCCTGGGGCTACTGACTGCCTTCCTCTGAACCTGGGTGCTGTGCTGTTGTTTGTGTCTACGGAGATGGCCCACGATCCCTCCGTCTTTGGTCATTCAACTAAAAAATGGCCTTTAAAAAACATGCTTGGTATTGTCTAAGATGTTTGGTAGTACCCATCTAGGTATTTGTATCAGTGTTTCATTTCATTAAAGACTTGCTTTCATGTTAATTTAAGCTTGTCTTTTCTTTTTAATCAATTTTAATACAGTATTACTTCATTAAGATTTGTGAATGGCTTTTTGATAATATACTGTTATTTGGATGATTTAATTGGCTATTTTTTTTCAATTAGCACATGTAATTCTATCTTTTTTAGATCCATATGTCAAACTTCTACTTGATGCCATGAAGCACTCAGGTTGGTAAGTAAATCTTTTTGAAGTCTGCTCTATGTTCTGGCTGCTAAAAACACCCCCTCCCCCCAAACTGGAGCTACTTGTATTTCATGTTAGGCCACAAAGCCTTTCCCCCGTGGTAGGTGGGAGTGATTGGCTGCTTCTCTGCAGATGAGCCTTGTTCTTCTCAGACATCTAACTCCGAGTCTCTGACTCTTCTATTCACCTTGGTTACTCAGCAAAGACAATACTGAAAACCTTTGTAAGGAATTACCAAACTGGCTTTTCCACTCTGCCAGCCTCACCATTGTCCTTAATGGAGAAGAGCCTCAGCCTGTTATGTAGGAACTGTCCAGGTGTTGTTTAACTATGAGGGGGTTAGAGGAAGTGACTTCTGAGGTCCAGTTACCAGTCTGGCCCAAGGGCAGGAACTCCATCCTATTTCCACCATGGTTTTAATTAGTTGACCAAATGCTTTATGCAATCAGAGAGTTCATGGGATTTAAACTAGGATCGGTTTTAGAGACAATTTCCTTATTTTACAGATGAAAAAACTGAGTCTGGAAGGTTTTAAGTTGCTTTCCCAGTGTTCCATGTGTGTTAGTGGTGGAGGGGATTTGATACGGGTCCCCTGACCCGGGGCTGTTTCCCTGGGCCACATGCACACGTCTTCTGCACATCGTCTCTGATTCACTCTTGCCTTTTAGTGCTGTTAACAGAGAAAGACATTTTTCCTGTGAAGATTGCAATGGAAACGTCAGTGGAGGTTTTGATGCTTCAGTGTCTCAGGTAGGCATTTTGCCAGGTTGTTTTCTTTCCTCCAGTTCTCCTGATATTTTTCTAGGACCTCTGTGTGCTGGGGGTTCTGTTAGGCAGACTCTGTGTGGGACTGAAAAAATGAATTAGTCACGGTTCTTGCCCATAAGGAGCGTTCACCTCCACAGGGGAGATAAAAGGTGAACACAGTTGGGCATGGTTACCACAATGGGACAGTGATTTGACTGACTGAAAGATGCCAACAGATTCAGCAAGAGGATGGAAAGCCTCTTCAGGGCAAGGAGGACAAAGACTGTTGCCCAAACAGGGAAGCATGAGCAAAGGTGGCATGCTGGGAAAGAACCAGGTATATTTGGGGAATGGTATGTTGTCTAATTTACTGGAGGACAGGAATGCATGGGAAATAGGGCAATAGGATTGGAAAGAAGGGTAAGCCACATGGTGGCAAAGCTTTGAATGCTAAGCTAAAGAGTTTCACCTTTACATGGTGAGAAGTGATACATACCTTTGAAAATTCTTGATTAGTGGAGTGAGATTAGTGGGTAGAGGTCGCACAAGCAGGTAAGTGCCTCTCACGTAAGAGAGTCCATGAAATGAGATAGATTTTAGATGTAACTGAACTTCCCCTATTTTGGTGCCTCCTAGATTGTTTTGTGCCAGAATAATATCCGCAATCAGGCCCATATGAACAGAGTGGTCACCCACGAACTCATTCACGCATTTGACCATTGTCGTGCTCACGTCGACTGGTTCACCGATGTCAGACATTTGGCCTGCTCAGAGGTGAGTTTTGTTGTAGAAGGTCCTGTTTTTTGTTTTTGTTCTTGCAGAACACCGTGCTTGAACAATTTATTCAAGTCTAAATTGGTACTTAGACGTATTTTTCTTACTGTCACAGTTCCATTTTAGCCTTCGATTTCTGTTTCTAACTATTGAATACAATTCTTGAGATACAGTAGCTATTTTATTTACTTATTTATTATGATTATTTTTTATTAACCCTTACCGAGGATATGTTTATTGATTTTAGAGAGAGAGGAAGGGAGAGAGAGGGGTGAGGGAGAGAAACATCGATGTGAGAGAGAAAGGTCAATCAGTTGTTTCCCGGATGTGCTCTTCCTGGGGATTGAACCCACAACCTCGGTATGAGCCCTCACCAGGGGTTGAACTCACAACCTTTTGGTGTACAGGACGACGCTCTAACCAGCTGAGCCACCAGCCAGGGCAGTAAGAGACATTTTAATTATTTTTTTAGAATTACATTAAATTTAATCTTTAAATCCTAGTGACAAGTGATGATTAACTTTAATTATAATAATAAACTGTTTCTTACAGAATAAACTATATATTATAAAATAATAAGGATAGTTAACATTTGCTGAGGGCTGCGTGCCACTCTTCTGTTTGTGGATTTTTTTTAATTGAACACATCCCTGAGATTTGTCTTCACAGTAAAACAAGGTGTGGAGCTGAGAACTGGGTCCCGTGGGCCTCTCTCCTTTTCTCCTCCCAGTTCAGAATGCTTGCATCTCCTAATAGCCCGCATTCTCCTGGATGTGCAGTTGGGCTACGTGCACTCAAGCCTCAGCACAGCCTTCTTTGTAGCTTCAGCCTTTTTGTGGAAAATCAGCCTAGTCTGCCCACCATAGCCACTCTGCTTCCTGTCATAATGCCGCTGTCCCTGCACATACAGAGAATCCTTGCCTTCCGCACTGTTACTTTGTGGGGTGGATGCTTGCCACACTTCTTACAGGAAGTCCGATGGGTTTTAGGAATGTTCACCATGTTTGCGAGAGCACTGTTGGCACAGAAAGTGTTTGTGGAGTCTTGTGTAATCTTCACGACAACCCATGGAAGTGACTGCTATTATCCTTATTTTATATCTGTGGAAAGGGAGGCATTTGTTTAGATTGAATAGGTTAGTAAGTGGGAGAGGCAGGATTACAACCAGGTTCCTAGCTGGTTTTCTGTACTGCCTTCTGTAGGTAAAGATCCTTTCTTGCTTTAGCAGGGATGTCTGACCTGTGGCCCACAGGCGCCATGTGTCCCAGAATGGCTAAGAATGCAGCCCAACACAAAATCGTAAATTTACTTAAAACTTTTTATTGCTCATCAGTTTTCGTTAGTGTTTGTGTATGTGTATTTAATGTGTGGCCCAAGACAACTCTTCTTCCAGCGTGGCCTAGAGATGCCAAAAAGTTGGACACCCCTGCAAACATTTAGTCTAAGAGTACAACATAAAAAGATAATTATTATTGAGCACTTTGGATTGCTCTTAGAAATATAAATATGGTCCTGGAGAGACCTAATTATTTCATACTTGCATTTCATTAGTCAAAGAGTGCAATGTGTTGAGAAGTTAGAAAAACTCATATAAATTTCAAGCTTATACTTTATAACTTAGATTATTTTCTTTCCCTTGAAATTAATAAGCGACCTCACAACATATAATTATAACTCATCTTATTTGGAGAGTAGACTGAATCCTGAGTTTTTAAATAGGTCTCTCTCTTGGGTGTTATGAGGATTAATGCCTGTTAGCTAAAGTGTGTACGTGCCTTGAGCTCTTCAGAGGAATAAGGCCACGTTACTGTGAAGTAATACGAAGTGAGTCATTCTTTTTGCAAGGGATTAGCAAAAATGTGGCCAGGTTAGCTGTAGAATCCATGTGGGTTCCCAAGATTTTTTCATCTATTGAAGCTGCTTTTTACTTAAAAATGAAGTAAATTAAAAGAAATATGTCCTATTCAGATTGTCATGCACACCTAGCCCAGTGCCTTTGGCTCTGTCTGACGCAGCTCATGGGTATTTGCTCTCCTGGGAGGCAATAGAATTTAAAAGATTTTTTAAAGAAGAGTCTTATAGTTATTCTGATCTCAGAAAGACATAGTAATTTTATAATCTTTTACATTAAAAAATTGGTTGATATAAAATGATAGACAGTGAGCACTTACTTTCCTTTCATTTGCCTTCTGTCTTTGTGATAGGTTCGGGCTGCTAACCTTAGTGGAGACTGCTCGATTGTAAATGAAATATTCAGATTGCATTTTGGACTAAAACAACACCATCAGGTAAAAACTAACATGAAATCACTTACCTTCAAGAGTGTTAAGAGTGGAAATAATGAATAAAGAAATGAGAAATACATTTAGTATTTGAAATTTGAAAGACATACTCATATGAAAAGAACACAAATTATTTTTTTAAATTATATTTTATAAATTATATTTTATTGATTATGCTATTACAGTTGTCCCAATTCTCCCCCCCTTTTCTCCTCCGCCCAACACCCCCCACTCCTGGCAATTCCCACACCCTTGTTCATGTCCATGGGTCATGTGTATAAGTTCTTCGGCTACTTCATTTCCTGTACTGCACTTTACATCCCCACGGCTGTTCTGTAACTACCTATTTGTACTTCTTAATCC
>VMDR010010564.1:0-30517 GCA_007922815.1 Macrotus californicus | reverse complement strand
ATAGCAAGACAATTTTGAAAAATAGTTCAGAATCAAAAGGTAAATGTTCAGATTGAATTAAAAATGTTTCAGCAGTCATATGTGAATAGCAGATTCTTGAATACATCAAATTTCTACCTTTATTTGTATGCAGCTATAGTTGTTGGTGCCTCTGCTCTATGTTCAGTCCCTGTGAGGATGGCAAATTTTGATCTTCCTGTTTGTAGAAGCTGCTTTCTGACAGGGCCATTTTTCTCAGGGATAGATCACCTCAGATTCATCACTGTCACAAGAAAATTAACAAATCAGATGTCTTACGAATTTCAGGTTTCAATAATCATTTACAAATGTGAAGGGCAGCAGTGTAATTGCCAAAATATAAATGAAAACCAATATTCTCCTTCTTTAAACATTCTAATTTATCTGATTCATCTTTTCTAAAGTGTTTATGATTTCAGGTAAAAAAAATGAACTGAGTTAAAGCCTACTTAGCACAAAATAAATTGCCCTTTGATATCTAATGCAGTAACCGAGTATTTGAGAAAAACAGAACTTCGCAGAAGCTTAATATATTCAGAATTTGACAAAGTGTGACCCATTTACTGAAGCAGAAAATGCACCGCAGGTTTTTCAGTGTTTCTTCTTCTTTTTTTTTTCTTCTAAAAGCCAATAAATCATATTTACCAGCAGAAGAAAATAAATGCTTCTCGACTTATTTAGGGGAAACCTGGGAGAGAAACAGAGGGGGAAAACATCAGGAAATTTAACTCAGAAAGATACTCCCCAAACAAAATGTAGTGGTTTTGTAAAAGATTTTCTAAGAATGTCAAAATATGGAAACTATTTGATGAATTTATTTAAATGAAACTAATATTACAGCAGATCCCTTCAAGTCCTTCAGATACTGTGAGAATATTGAACAGTTTATAAAAGCCACATGTTCCCATTACCATTTTTCATAGACAACTTCAAAGGTTTCTGTCAGGATTTTAAATATACTCAAAAAAAAAAAAAACAGCACTAGAACTCAAAACCCTTATTCTGACTTAGTATTCCACCAAGCGCTCCTCTCCGTGGTAGCACCGGTCCCACTGTTTGGCCCACACGGCCAGCTCCCTGAGAAGGGGGCGCTGTCTTGCACACCCGCCTGTGCCCAGTCCCCTGTACGGCACCAAACATGTAACACAAGTGTCAGCAAATGCTCGCTAAATGTTGGGCTGGGGAAACAAAACCCAGAGCCTATGGGCAATTCTTTATAAAACAAGTATATATTAATGTATAGATTGAGATACTTGTATATTCATCAAGTGTTTAAAATTAACAGATTTGAACATGAATTATGTTTAAGTATCTCATCCTTCAGAAAAGAATGTACATGAAGAGAAAACTCATTTGTAATGCTTAGTAGTTCTATAAAATACCAAAAACCATATAATTGTAACTAATCTTACTTAAGGAATTCCAAGTAGTGAATATTATGTTGATAAGGTAGGAGAATGACCAAGAGATTTCACTTCTCAACCATATGTTTAGATATTTTTGATCTTTTCGATGTTTTTTAAATACATGCTTTAAGCCAGTTAGAAGTGGGATGAAAATTTAGTCTTCTAACAAACTAGGGGCTTTGTCTTTTTATTTAATTGAATATAAATTTTAAATTATATAGAAGGATTAAAAAGGCAGTTCCTTTATTCAGTAACAATTACTCCCAGTGGTCTGATGGAACAGATCAGATGTGGCCAAAGTGAGCTGTGTCCACAACGCTGCAGATCAAATTAAGAAAAAAAAATTCTAAATAGCTTTTAGGACCCTTGATTGCTTCCAGTCTAGAGCCAGAAGGGCAGACATGATCAATAATCACGGCCATTTGGTTCATTCCTTTCTTTTAATGAACACGCTCTCACTGCTGAGAGCGTTCCTCCAGGACCGGGGTGGAATTCAGCTCTCTGCTGCCTGACAGAAAGAGAGCCTCTGATGAAATCTAGAGGGAGTGGAGCGGCTCCCCACCGTTTTCCCTCCCCCTCATCTTCACCACTCTGTGCTGTTTAACTCAGGAAAGCATGTCAGCTTGGTACAGGCTGACAGGCATTTGATGGGCAACTATTAGCAAAATTCTCCCCATGATTCTTAATGCAATTATTTTAGGAAGGCATCCCAAAACTGTGGGTTTGTTTCAACTCGGTAGGAATAAAGGCCTCAAGAAAAAATGGGCACTGAGCTGGTTTAATCATTTTATTAATATTCAATAGGACCATTTCCACTTCTGTAGTCACTGCCGTAGTTCAAGTAAGCATTAATTTGTATCTAATAAAGTGCTATTAATACTGTGGATAGTTATAACTGCTTTTGATAGAGGAACAACACCTGGATTAGTTCAGCAGCCTCTTGTTTCATTCATTCAAGTTTCTTCCAATTATTACCTATTTTCCCATCTAACTGCCAGGAATAAAAAACTCTTTCTAGAATTTCCACCAATATTTAATTCCCTGTTTATGACACTAGAGTTGGCTTATTTAACACAATCAGAATTCTTGAACCTAAGATTAAATTTTTCTCCCCAGTTTCTCTAGGTGTTCATTTCTTCCTATCCAGTTAATCTTTTATTACTTCACTGCTTCTATGTTTTTCAAAGAGTGCATTCTAATTCTTCAGTGTCTATCAGAAATTTTGATTTTTGGTGTCAGAATCTCAAAAATGTAAGTTTAAAAATTTCTAAAATAAATATACTAGCCCATTGGCAAACAAAGGATAGAAGGTCTCTCTGTGATTTCAGGAAGTGTCTCTTTCTTGGATCTAAGTCAGAGGTGACTTGGGCAAGAAGGGAAGAAGACGAGGTGGGGGGGATGAAGGGGAAGTGACGACTCTCACAGTTGTCTCTTCTTCGCCCTGTTTTTAATACCATGCATTCTGTATATGAGAGATTAGTGTTCAAAGGGCTATAAAATCTTTTCAGAACAAATGAACAGTGTAGTTACTGATCAAGAGTATATTTACAAAGTATACATTCAAACTCCATAGAGGGGATTTTCAGAGGTTCTAGTAATATAGTTGCATATCACACAAAACTGAATTATGACCTGTCTAACACTTCACGATGCAAATGGATCGTGAGGATAAACTTAGATCAAAATTCTCAAAAGGCATGAGAGTGATGAGGAGATTCTCAAAAGTCTCTTGTGTGGGGAGGACCTTAACATGGGTAAACGCTAATGTTAGAGATCTTCATTCAGCAGATGTGTGTGAACATTTTTTCTGTGCCAGGCCTGGGGATTTTAATTGAATACTTTTCTTGACAAAGATTATTGAAACACTTAAACTCCTAGTTTCTATGTCATTGGAGAGTTGTTTTTGAGAATGATATTATCTTTGTGGTCACAGCTCCGCAACATGAGTGACAATTTCCAGTTCCCAGCGTCCCAGACAACCCGGGCGCATCGGCCAATCAGCTCTATCACGAAGTGGCAACTCTACCACGAGAAAACAATTTCAACAACAATACCTGGGATCACACATAGAAGCTAGTTATGGACTCTATGTCTTCACCAGTTTTTCTTCTCTCATTCCACGTTGGGAAATACGTTTCCCACAAACATATTCTCCAATTTCTGCCACATGACGTCCTGAACTGAGTCCCAGACCTAAGACAGACTTTCTTGTTTGCCTACCTCGTTCTGCCCAGGACTGCCATATTAACATTTCTGAAACGATGCTGTATTCATTTTTCCCATGTGCAAATGGCACCCCTACAACATGAAAAAACTCCTTATTTTATTTTCAAGGACCTCCATCATTTGATTGTTTTTTACTTTAACAGTTTTCTTCGACTAGCCCCCAGGGCCACGTGACTCTTGAGCACATTTCATGCTCGTCCACTTGGCTGCCCATCATCAGTTTAACGACTTTCTCATTGTCTTCGCTAGTCCTGAGTTTCTCCCCTCTTCTCAATCTTCTCAGGTCAGCCACCCTTCCCTCTATGGGCTTTGCTTGATTTCCCCAACTAGAAGTTATACTCATTAGTAAATCCACATGGGACTTTCCATCGAATAACAGTGGTTCAAAATCACTGAGATTTTTCACTCAGTCCTCAGGGGGCCGTTGGCAATATCTGAAGGTATGTTTGGTTCCTGTTGGTATCTAGCAGGTAGAGGTCACGGACATTGCTAAACATCCTGCAACATACAGGATGGCTCTTCACCACAAAGAATGATCTGATTCAAAATAGCAGTTGAAGAACCCCAACTTAATGCGGTTTGACACTTCTGTTTCAATCCTGCCTGTAATTTAACTTCTATGTATGCATGCTTAACCATTTGTACCAGAATATAAACCTCTGGAATACCAGGACCACATTTGATGCACAATTTTATTCCCTCAAAAGTCTAGCACAAACTCCAGTATATGTGATATGATATATGGAATACTTTTTAAAGAACATCATGCAAGAAGAAGATACTTACCAATCAAGCTACCTTAAGTTCAATGCATACTTTCTTTGAAGGCTTTGATAATTCATCTGTCATTTGAGGATCTTTTAATGATGAAAGTCAATTAACATTGTGCTGGTAAAGAGAAAATTTATGGGTCAATATATATTTATTATTGATAGGCCAAAACCCCCCCAAACGTATACATATTACAAACGTCCCTGTATTTATTTCTATAGTAGATGAAAAGCGTAGAGTCTCAGGCTGGCAGGGCTAGTGTGTCTGTCTTTACTAGAGTCACCTTCTGTCTCTCCTGCTGCAGAGTTGCGGTTTTACACTAGGCCACAAACATCTAGTCCTTGCTTTAGGGAGGCCTCTCAGCTGCTGGGTCGTGGGTGTTGGTTAATTCAGCTCTAATTCCTTTGCGTTCTTCTAAGTGGAACATTGATAGCTGTTGGGCAAAAACAAAAACAAAAACATTAAATTATCTTGCCAACTTGCTATAAATATTTGAAAATGATTGCTATTGGAATGCAGAAACAGTTTTTTAAGTTTCCTTGTGAAATAAGCCGATGCATTTTGCTTACTGATAGAATATCTATGTTTATATCATGTCAAGAATCTCCAGTGCTTGGAAAAATGAACAGAGGTAACGGCTCTCTGACCTAGAGGACAAGTTCAAGCTATTTAGCCTGGTATTTAAGATCCTTCCCCTTCGGCCCCTGCTTACCTGTATTTCTCTCACAAATGTCCTGCATCAGCTGAATTATTGCATTTATAATCCCTTGACCATACCTCTTACTTCCTTCACCTCTAAGGTTTATGTTCTCTTTTTTTTTCCCAAGTTTTTCAGTCATGGAATGTACTTCCTCTTTTCACCCTTTTTAAAGCCCAGCTGCCTCTTGAGTTACTGGTCACTCTAGTCTAAACCACCTGTGTCACACCCCAGCTTCTCTAGAAGGGCTCCCTTTGTCTTCCAAACCATGCCTCTGCCTTTAAAACATCGCATCTTGTACCACTTAACTTCTGTATGTTGTTGTCATTATATTTGTGCATTTTTTTTCCTTTTTCCTTCAGACTGTGCAGTCACAGCAGTAGGGACCATGATTTACAGATGTCTTTGTATCACACTCAACACCAGTACACTGTCCTGTACGTAACGTGGTGATTATTTATTACATAGTAGTTGAGGGAATGTTGAATGAATTGTGATTTTGTTTTAGAAGTAGAAAACAGCGTGGCAACTTGGTTACAGAATATGAAGTAAAATTTGTTTTTCTAATAAACAAATGTCAGGAAAAAACGAAGGAAGGGCTGTTGCAGACGTGTGCATGTGGAATGGAAACACATGATGTGACAAAAGCATGCTCATTATGTCAAAAATAGTTCCAGTCAGTTAGAAATGCACCCGAACTGATTTACACATTAAATGTTTGATTTAAAATATTCCGATAAAAATATGAGAGATAAAAAAGTTGACATTTGATGAAATATTGATAGTTATTGAGGCAGAGTGAAGGGTTCATAGTGTTCATTATATTGTGTCTCTCTACTGCAGTAACTTTAAATATTTCCATAAAAAGTTCAAAAATATATTAAGTGAAGTGCTGTAGAATAACCTTTTAGTCCCTCTCATAGTAGCAGAACACCATTTCAGTCATTTAAGATGTTAACTATAAGGGACTCCAGTGACTTGAATAAATTTTCATTTACAGGGTTTAACCCAACACTTAGGTAGCAATTTCACATGTGAGAAGAAAACATTACATTAATTTCACAAGGTCCTACTTCCTCGTATGTGACAGAAGACTATTGGATGGGTAGTTAGGGAGTCCAGATTTTTACCCTTAAGGACCCCATGTTTATTATTCATGCCTGTCAGAGAGTCCGTCAGCCACTGACCCAATATAACTTACTCTCTTATCCTGAGAGTGACCAACAACCCTGTAAAAAGCAAAGAATAATTTTCCTCCTTGTTTGCTGGACTGGATCCACTCCTTACTCACTGTCAATGTCATGGAAGAAAAATGGTGTGAATAAAACTTTCCTTTAACAGACATACCAGGGGTCAGGTAAGTTCGCATACAAACGTAGACTGGATCAAGTAGAAAATGCTAAAGAAAATGGCAAAGACAGAAAATAGAACACTAGACTTCGCTATTGTCATGTCTTTCTTACTCATTCTTCTCTTTGCATCTTTGCTGCCATTTTCCTAACCCAGCTTTTGTTTAGGATTTCTTTAGGTAATGATGCAAAGCCTCTAACCTTGGTTACCTCCATCAGCATGCCCTGAATCACTCCCCCCACCACCAAAGCATAAAATCTGTTACATCCTTTTGCTTGACAAAGAAACACAAGCTCTCCACGCCCCCAGCTTGCACCCACCAGTACGCCCTTTCCTCCACTGACAGAGGTGTACCTCCTTTTTGCTTGTAGGCAATTTTAACAGCTTTCCTGGTGGTGTTTTGCTTCTAATCTTTTTCTTTCCAACACACATTATCAAGTGCTTCCAGACTAGGTTTCCTAAAATATGGCACTTAACACACCACTCCCACGTTCAAAACTCTCAGTGGTTCACCATCACCTGTTTTCTTATAAAGTCCATTTTTTGTTCACCCAGCATTTCGGGCCTCACAAATCTGCCTAGGATCTGCATTCCAATTATGCCTTCTTTTAAGCACTTGAAACGGCAAACCAACAGAAGCAATTGCACTTCCCTGAAAATACCCTGTACTTTTGGGCCTCGATTCCTTGGCTTATTAGTGTTCCTATTATTTAAAGCATCTCTTTCCATACGTTTCTACCTGAGACACCCTCCAAGTCTTCTTTCATTGCTTCTTAGCATAAAGGCTCTCCCGGTCCTTGTCAGCATCGGCCTCTCACTTGGTACTGTTCGGCAGGGTTCTATCTTCCTTGGGATTGTTTTCTTTTCATGGCATTATAACATGGGTGAGCTTTACTTCTTCAATCAACTGTAAGCTTTTCAGAACATAGTTTCTCTGTTTCACCTGTGTCCCTAATCTCTGGCAAAGTGGTCTGTGCCTAAAGGGCTGGTAGAGGAATACTAAAGGTTATACACCAGGACAGAGACCAAGGCAAAGCAGTGCTTTCACAAATGTAAAACATTATGATGTTTAATTTCTGGTTATCAAATGCATTGTCACATTTACGTGGGGCCTGTGCTGGGCATTAGGCTAAGTGTATTTGTGAATTGTGTTCAGTCTGTCAATGCAATAACCTTCTAGACGAGAAAACCAAAGCTTAGAGAGATTGGGAACTTGCTAGTAAATGGTCTGATGTAGATCCAGGTCTGCCTGAAGTGAGAGCTAGTCACTTTCCTAATATTAAATGTGTCAAGGAAGCCCTAGGGTTTAGTAAATAAAACTCAAAGCATCCCTCAAGAGCCAAAAACAGAAAGAAGGCTCAAACAGAAGATACCCCCGTTCCTCAGCCCCTGCTTCAATAACTGGTGCCTCTCTCTTTTTCTTCGGCAGTGAAGTTTACTTTTTATTTTCACCTGCTAGGTGGGACGCTCACTTTCTTATTTTCATGATTTCTTTTATTACCCATTGTCTTATACCCAAGGGTTTCACACATATTTAATTTGCTTGAAGGTTTCTAAATATATAACCTCTTATGTAATGTAACAAGTTGCATTTACCTCCCCAAAGCAGGCATGTCCTCAGCCTTGTCCCTATTTAAACAATGCCATCATACATGTATCTTCTGATCCACTTTTGTAATTGTTCTCAGAACCAATTTCTAGGTCTTACAAGAAAAATCAATTTCATTACTTGATAGTCTCCATTTCAACTTGTTTCCAATACTTTTGTTTCTTTCCAGAAATTCTTCAATCCTGAGAGGATGAGAACATCATGAGGATGCCTAAAATGGACATTTATAAAGTTGGCTCCAAAAGGAACTAAAAAAGTTATTTGGGCAATGCATGCCTCCTGTGGTGGCCACTTAAAGGAGAGCTCATTTGAATGTGTGAATTCTGGTGTGTGTGTATATATTCTGATATGTATACATATATATGTAAATACGTTCTGATACATATATTTAAAAAAATTCTATAGTTACAGGTTATATCGTTAACTACTCTATCCCAGAAAATTCAAAAAAGATTTGAAAAAAATTCCTTCTGAGGATGAGGAAGAAAGTTTTCCTGAAGGACACGTGGTACTTGAGTAGTCCACAGAGAATGGGCAATGGATAACCTCAGGATGCTTGTGTATTTTTCACAGCATCTCCTGAGTGCTGCCCCCACAAGGTGCTGCTGTGTGCAGACGGGGGCAGAGGGAAGATCAGTGGTCAAATTGTGGGGAAAACTACATCCCCTCTGGGAGACTCATGCAGTGCGGTAGTACAGGAAAGTTTCAGAAACCTTTGGCAGGAGAAAAAAATTCGTTTTCCAACTCATTTAATAATGGATCACCTAAAGTACCCAGGTAGATGGAACTGCTATTTAGGTTGGTGATTGTCACGGTGGCAGCGTCCTCTTACTCCTTCCAATAAACACACATTTTTGTGCATTGAACAGTTTCTTGCGTTTTTATCAAGTTTAATGCTTACAAGTTGTATGATTATGGAAAGCTATGTAATCTCCCTGAACCTCAGTCTCCTCATTTGTAAAACAGGTCTACCATAACACCTACCTGGGGGGCTGTTGGGATGATTGAATGAGTCAGTCCAGGCAAAATGCTCAGCGTGTTCCCAGTCGCTCAGTGATGGCACCATCACGGACAACTCCTGCAGGCCAGCCAGGAAACATTGTATTTGCACATAGCAGTGATCTCTCCTTTTGGTAGTTTCCAATTACAGGACTGTGGTGTGAATGAGACACAGTGCTGTAAACAGAGGCATTTTTTCTTACAGTAAACACTAAAAAGCTCTCAGAACACCAAGTGCCTTAAACCAGTTTGTGTTGAGAGTTCCTCCAGACCCAGAGGGGTAGAAAGGGCCAGGTACACACAGGATGTGCCCGTCTCTCAGATGACAACTACTTTTTCCTCCTGTGTTGCTTTTTGTGGGTTGAAAAAAACACCAACTCCTTCTTACCTCTAGAGGATCACTTATTACTTAAGAAAACAAAAAAATGTATATGGGCATTATTTTGGGTATACAAATGTATAGTATAGCACTTGGGAATTATAGAGAGATGTTGTGATACATATTGTTCTGTCCACCTTTAAGCGGATAATTACTCTGATTTCTTTAACTTAATATGTTGTAAAGACTATGGCCTTTGTAGTTCAGTTTTTGAATATGGTCATAAAAGTTTCTGAGGCTCCTTGGCAACCATAATATCATCTTTACCTTCAAAACACACACACACCCTTCATTCACTACATAAGTGAAAAGATTTATTGGGTATTTAAATTTTTTTTAAAGATTTTATTTATTCCTTTTTAGAGAGAGGGGAAGGGAGGGAGAAACATAGAGAGAGAAACATCAATGTGTGGTTGCCTCTCACACGCTCCCTACTGGGGACCTGGTCTGCAACCCAGGCATGTGCCCTGACTGGGAATCGATCCTGCGCCCCTTTGGTTTGCAGGCCAGTGCTCAATACACTCAGCCACACCAGACATGGTGGGTATTTGAGTTGTTTTGTTTCTATCTTTTATCAGGAAAAAAAGAAATGCTAGAAAATGAGTACATTTGCTATGTATCTAAATGTGTGAACTCTATTGCCTCTGCAACCTCTGCTGTTATGGCTCTAATGATAAAATAAGATCACTGAGAAATGATGGTGAAAGCGTTCTGTAAACAATGAATTATTATGAATATGTTTACCGATAGCAACAGCAATAAATTGGTGTGTTGTATTTTCATACTTAGGTCTATAATTTTACTTGTTTATATCTCAGAGGAGGGACCAACCTGAGTCAGTATTCTCACAAACAGATATAAGTCAATAAAACATATGTTTATGTAAGTTAATACGTAATTATCTACAGTTATATATAATTATAGATAATTACATAATATAAATGCAGAATTCTAAAACATTCATTAACCATTCCTCCCAGCTATAGAAATTAATTCAGTTCAGTTATTAGTTGTACACATAAGTTTTTAAAAATCAATTGTAAGGCGCACATTACGTTTTTAAATTTTGAAATCAGGATGCTTCTCAATCAATATGCAAAAAATTGCTGATTATTTACCATTTATACTGAAAAGCTTTCATTAATTATGGCATACAACCAATTTTGTTTTATCATTAGGGAAACAGAGAACATCGTGCCACCACATGTCAGAGACATTTTCTGGATCCAAGTTTGTATTACGTGATTAGCCCCCACGATCTTTTATGAATTCCAGTTTTCATTTTTTGCTGTGAAATGTTTATGAATGCTTACTCCACCTGAGTCACCACATGTGGGGATGGAGAGGTCACAGACTTCTAGTATCAGTTAGTTTTTGTTTTCAAAGGCCAAATTCTGAGTGATGAACATGTATCTTAGTAAAAACTATGTGGAAAAAAATGCCCTAACCCTTCCATAACATTCTTGGGCCAGCCTTGCACCCTTACATGAAAATCAAATGGTAACTACATTGAAATCACAAAAAGGGGTTCTAATGAAGAATAAAGAATTGTCTCGGGGTGACTGAAATTCAGATTTTATACAACTTCACCTAAAATGCCATTTTAAGTTTCATTTAAAGAAGCAAAACCCAGTTAATATAATAATCTTGTAATATATACTTCAGAATGGCCCTCAATATTATGCCATCTTGAGCTTGTATGGAACTAGCTGCCTTTCCAGTTACTTGAAACATGTTCACATCATTCCATTGTCTCTACATATGGTTCCTGAGGTTCACTACGTGTAAGCCCAACGTCCCAATGTCTTTATTTAGGGTGGGAGTAGAATCAAACTTCCGATGGAGAAGGAGGAATGGAGAGTAGTACCATCATCAGAAAAACAAAAGATGTCCTGATATTTCCCAGCCACCTGCAGATCTCTATCACCACAGTGGCCACCCACTCCAATACAGTCAGATTGTGTGATTCATTCATTTGTTAAGGCAGTCATTCAGAACATTTTTGTATGGCAATCTTGCTGTGATGGGTCCCTGGAATCTAGAGATGAACGCATGTTTTGTCTTCAAGGACAGCCTCATGTGGGAGCAGACAAATAATAACTAGGTACTTCCAGTAATCTGTGGTAGAGCAATAATGCAGGAAAACTCAGGAGCAGAGAAGAGGGCGGTCATTCTGACACAGCTTGGCTCAGTAGAGGAGGAGATGGGGTTTCCTCCTAAAGGAACCAAGGTCTGGGCTGAGTCATAGAGTATGAGGAGAAATTAACTAAGTGGTTATATTTGCATGTTTTTCCTCTCTACTAGAGCTCACATTTTAAAATCCAAAACTTCAGATTTAGTCCCCGGCTCTCTTGCTTTATTTCTGTACTCTCTTGCTGCAATAGTATCATTGATTCTTATGGCCTTAATACTGTCTCTATGCTAATTATTTACATATAGTCATCCGAAGTCACATCTTTCCTTTGAGCTTCTACAGGGGGTGCAAGGGATTTTGCAGCTGATCAAGGAAAAAGATTTCACCACAAGGTGGCAGTAGCACACACAAACTTTATTTGGAGCAGCTTTGACAGGTTCACTGGAGAAAGTCCCTCATGGTAGGAATCTGTTCTGACCAAAGCTCAGGGCAGCTACTCAGGTGGAGGAGGACAAGGGAGGTCCTGGGAGAGGGGCACTGGAGAGGGAGCTTCTGTATGCAGGCAAAGTCGCTGAGCTGCATGGCGGGTGCTGTGGGTCAGAGAGCTCAGAAGGGCTTCGGTGGCTTGAGGTCTTCATGGCCTGGCTTTAGCTATCACTAAGCAGATGTGGGGTGAGATTTTGAGGGGTGTACAAAACAGGGAGGTGCTAGATGGCTAAAAAATCTGCTTGTGTGTCCTATTTTAAAGATAAATGGATGTGTAAAAATTTGATTTTTTCCCTCATGGGCTTTTAGCTAATGGGTCTCAGGCTGCAGTGGAGAGATAAAAGACCTAGGGCCCGATACAGACAAGCCATCTTTGGCCCATTTTTATAACAGATGCACATCAGTATAATCAAATGCTTATTCAACATCTGTACTGGGGTGTCACATACGTATCATGAAATTAACCTGATCAAGACAGAACTGGTATTTCTTCCGTTTTTCCTTCTCAGTAAGGGGAACTGTCATCTAATATTTGAGGCAGAAGCTTACGTCACACATGATTCCTCCCCTTCCAATCTAGTCCATCATCAAATTTTGTCATTTCTACCTCCTAAGTAACTCTCATCTCGAGTTATCCACACCCCCAACTGCCAACGCTTAAGACTAAGCTACAGATCTCTCTAGCTGGGATCACTCTAATATGCTACTAGTTTGTCTTACGTTACTCATATCCTCTTCCCACAAATTCCCCATAAAGAAACCAGGGCTATCTTTTGAAACATAGATCATGCTCATGCCAGCTCTTGGTTTAAATCCTTTTTAACAGTGTCTGGTTCCACATTAAGAGTGTCCAAATCAAACCCCCCGGCATAACTGACATACCTGCCCCTCCAGACCCTTCTCACGCCATTCGCCCCAATGCCCATGGCGTCCAGGCGCGCGCCCACGGACAGTGCGCTGCTGCTCTTTCTGCCTGGAACGCGCTCCTCTCGCAGCACTGTGAATGGCTGTTCCCTCTTCTCCCTTCCTAGAGGGGTTCGCCCAAGTGCTACTTCCTGAGAGGCCTTCTGTAACTGGCCTAACGCTGTCCTCACCACCCGCCCCTGCCCCACTACCCATTCTCTCTCAGTCCATCTCAAGCTCTCCGTTTATTTCTGACATGACAGTGATCTCAGTTTGTAATTGAAAGATTACGTGTTTTGTTTATTGCTTCACAACCCCCCTTGTTCTCTAGACTTCGTGAAAACAGAGACTTTGTGTCGTTCACTTTCTTATTTGTTCATTGCTTTTTTTAAACATAGTTTCTAGTGCAATGCCTAGCACATAGTGGAGCCTAATAAATATTTCTCAAATGAAATACATGCATATATTCATAAAGAACAAATAAGCAGAGAAGGGTGCAGTTAGCTGAAGCTTTTTTGTTGTTTTGTTTTTTTAAGGGCTAAAGGTGGTATTGTATTATATTACACAGTTAAACAATATGGAAAGTTTAATGCCCTGCATGATGAGGTAAAGGAATTCAAACAACTCAGGATACTATGAATAACTTTTCAATAAACAGGTTTGAAAATCATTGAATCAAGTTACTTGTGATTCTTTTACAAGAATTGGGGTTATTGAAAAGTAGATTGTAGTTTGCTGTCCTCCAAATCTTTTAGATGAAGAAAGACGAGATAAAAGTAATCATCATCATTGGGTATTTAAAAGGTAATGAAGGAAAATTTTCTCTGAGGAGTGAGAATAAAAGAAGAAACTGTTTATCAAGAGGACATAAAATTTTTGAACTCTGAACTTCTACCATGCCTCTTTACCTTGATGATGCATCTATGGCTATATTTCTTTTCCATGCTTACTATTACTTATGTGTGCATTGTCTCTCTGTTTTATTCCCTTGCTCATTCTTAATGGGTGTTTACTCATTCTGTATTCAAAGTAAACCTGCCTTAATTTGGAGACGGTGGCAAAAATAGTGATATGAAGAATAAGAATGTGATTACTGAACATTTACTGAGTGTCTCCTATGTGCCAGGCCTTATTCTAAGAGTTTCACATGTTCTAACTTATTCCATTCCATAAGAAACCCTGTGAGTTAGGAAGTATTATGAGACCTGCTTCACAAATGAGGAAACAGAAACAAACCCAGGTCCCATAACCTGCCTGAAGTCTCACAGGAAGGGGAGTGAGGACTTGAAGCCGCAGCCCCTGGGTCAGTCTCCGCACTCTGCTGCGTGCTCTCTATTGTGTCCCACTCTTCCCTTTCAGTGACCAGAGTTTGCATTTGGGAGAGAGGAGTGCACCGCCACAGCTCTGCTCAGGGCTGCGCTCACCGAGAAGACACAGAAGGTGCTGACAGTGAAAGTAGGAACGTCTAATGAGTTTTTTGCTCCACTATTTGAAAATCATGAACTTTTTTCTAAAACATGTATAGTTTCGGTTAGTGGGTAGCAACAGCAGTGGACAGCAGAGACTTTCTTCTCTTCCCCTTGCAGATAAACACAAACTGAGAGCCCCGTGAGACCTTCTGGGAGGAGGTAGTACAGAGCACGAAGTTTTAGAGCAGAGAGAAGCACACCGACTCCTTTCTCTTTCCATGCTTCTATTTCTCTCCCCTTCTTTCACAGTAGACATAAGATCGAATGGGACTAAGACTGGAAAGGATTCTTTGCTCTCACAGCTTCATTCATTCACATATTATTTATTCAACAAATATTTCTGAATACCTACAATGTGCTAGGCTCTGTGCTAGACTTGGGTGCTAAGTGATGGGGCAAGTCATTGCGAAGGGAACTGTGGACAGAAAGAGAAAGTGAAAACATAAAACACACCCATACACATGTACCCTCACACCTATGACTGTTTTTTGTATATGTATATTATTTGTACACATACGTGAGTATACTTTGTATCTACTGTATATTTTACATACTGTATTTATATGCATATGGATGTATATGGTTATGAATTATCCCAAGTGCTATGAAGGAGATGAACTGGTCCAGGAACAGCGACCAGGTATCAATAGGGGGAACTTCTAGGAGAGCCATAGTGAGTCCCTGGGGGAGGTAGCTTAGGGATATTCCTGGCTTTTAAAAAAAGTGGTAAAGAGTCTTGAAGTCCCTGTGCTGCCCAGCTAAGCCTGCAGACTCTCTAGTCTGGAATAAAGGAACCACCCAGAGCTGTGTCCTGTGTGAGTGGCCAAACGCCCAGGGGGCCAGCTGCAGAGTAAGCACAGTAATGTGTTCATTTGATAAGGACCTAAAAATACTGGCACAGATGTTGGTGAAATCTAGGGGATATTTAGTTCACAAGCCTATGTTGTGAACATGCTGTGAGGAGAGAGAAAAAGTACTTTGGACCACAAAGCTCTGATCTAATTGAGTAGAATAAACTGATGCAGGAGAAATGACATTGGAGGCAATGGACCAACTTGGGCAAAGAGAGCCATTATAAAAGGAATAAAAAGAGCATGGCTGAGTTCATCCTTTTCAAGGGAAATGAGTTAGAGACACGACATTTACTTAATTGATGGTGGAAGCAGTGAGAATAGATGCAGATGGCCGCTGAGAATCAGGGCTCAAATTTAGGAAGACAAACACAGGGAGAGGATGGAACCACTAGTGAAGGGGGAGAGAAGACAATGGATTGAGGAGCTTTGCCCCAAACTTGTTAAGGTGCTACTATTCCTCTTGTGTTCCCATTTCCCTGCTTACCAATGTTGTTCAGCCATACCCAAGTACTTCTATATGTGGGGCACACGCATTAGGCTTTTGATGAAATAACTGGTGTCCGCTTTATGTTCATTAGCAAAAATATTCCTAGTGCAAAAAAACAAAGGAAACCAAACCAACACAAATCTTTCATTCCATGATCCTAAATACTAATTTCGTCTAGTGTGGGAGGCCTGGGAACTGTCAAGAGTGCTTTTCAAAAATGGCTCAACAAATACATGTTTAACGATCCCTAAATGTCTGGGAAGGTACAGAGCACTGGACTGCAAAGAAGAAACATAGTCCTTTCATTCTGGGGTGTAAAGGCTGATGTCAGACAGAGAGACGTAGTCTGCTGCACACAATGCAAGCCGGGGGGCACAGACAGGGGACAAGTGGACTGTCCTAGACAACAAGTAGGAAAGTGCCGAGAACACTCCTGCACATGTGATTATTCGGTGGAGAATTAAAAACAACAAACATAGAAGGAAAAAGAAGATCATTTCAGGAAGGTGAGCAGTGTGAGCAATGGATTGGGATGGCATATACACATAAAGGTGAATATCGTTATAAAATACTATTTTTAGAAACTCCTCATTATGTTTCAATGTCCAAATTCCAAAGTAAATTTAACAAATACACAGGATGTACAACCCTAATTTGATACTTTTGAATTAAGAGTATATTCCTAGAATTAATTTAAACCCCCACAAACCATTTTAAAATATGGAGTGGTTTTGGTGCCCAAATGTCCTTTCTTGAGAAGAGAGCAGTGGGGATAGAGTTTTAGAATGGTAGGGGCTCACAGATCTATCTTCCAATCCTTTTAGCCATGCCTGTGGAAACAATCTGGAGACTCTGTCACCCTTGTAACTTTCTAGGAAAGCTACTAACATTTGGTAGAAGAATCACGTGTATATCAGCGTCCAGCTGTGAATTTGAGGGGTGTGGCCTGAAGAAGGGGGGCAGGCTAGCCTAACAATCAAGTATAATGGCTGAGTGTCTTGGGAGACCAATGTTAGCAGAAACAGAGAAAAATAGTTTTACTCGGCCTCCATCTCAGAAACACAGCACAGAGCAGGCTCAAGCTAGGACCTTCATTTAACTAAAGGAGAAGGGCTGCCAAGAGAACAGTGATGGCAGGAGTTCATGCTCCAGAAGGTCCTCTGAGCTATTTGGAATGAGCATAGAGTAATGTCCAACAGTGTACTTTGTCTAAGAGTTCAGGTGAGCAGTAGCCTGTGTTAGACCTGGGGTCAGTCAGGGTCCAATCAAGGGAAATAGTATTCACCTGGAATATCTAAACATTGGCCTCTAATGCAGGCATTAAAATCCAAAACAGGTGATGAAAGAGACAGATGAAGCCAAGCAGAGGAAAGTGAGGGAACCAGATTTAGCAACAGGAGGAATTCATCACCAACTCCAGGCTGGAAGGACGCAAGGATGGGAATGCGCCGCTATACGTAGCACAGGCCCCTTGGATTACTTGGTGGGAACTGGAACCAAGGCAGGCTTCAGTGGTGGTAGGTGGAGCGTGGGAGAGACAGAGCTGGGCCTGGCAAGGTGTGGGAGGCAAATAATGTCCAGAGAAATGCCTTGGCTCCTTCCTTCTTCCCAAGCTCAGGACTTCTGCCATTGTCCCCACCTCCCACCCCCCACTAACAGAAGCCATCTGCAAGCCAGCTGAGAGTACTCTGGGAAGGCAAGCCTTGGAGTTAGATCTCCTTCATGTGCATGGAGCCAGGGAGCAAGAGCGTGCAGCCAACAGCAGACTGGCGAAGGACCCAACCAGAAGAGTTAAGTTACAGAACTCACAGGACGACCTTGTTGATAAAAGGAAGTCTGCACTCCAAAGACTGGGTTCTTAGAAAGTTTAAGAAAAATATCTTTGAAACATGTTTCCCCTCTTCCTCTGCTTTGCTTGACCAACCAGATCAACATAAAATGAGAACACCTGCATGCATAGCCCCCAAATTAGTTTTAATTTGGCTAGAAATACTTATCAGAAATAACAAACTGACTTTTTTTCTCTAAAAGAAATTGCATTTTAAGATCCTAATTTGTAAAACTTTGCCGACATGTGAGATTCTCTCTTTGTTGTGTTAGTGCATTCTACAAATCAGAAAATCCTTGCATTACTAGACAAAGGCTTATTTGCCGAAGTTACCATGCAGGCCTGACACTGAGACGTGAGGTTTGTCTTGAGTCTTTGCACATTTAGTGACCGGAGGTATTTTGATAAATGCCATTGCCTAAAACTATTCAGTAGGATGTTTGGGCAACATCTGTGTTTGTTTCTGTAGGAGCAGTAACTGCCTAGAGAAAAATCTGACGCTCATTTCAAAGATGCAGTATAAACAAAATTCAAGAGGATGCCTTTAACATAATTATTCCACCTTTCATTTACATAGTGCTTTATGCATTTCAAAGTGATTTGATGTGCTTTCATTGAACTGTTCTTTGCAGAACTTGCGCAAGTTGGGTATGGGCTTTGGAAAGATATAAAAGCAAAACAAGGAAAATAACACTGAAATTAGGCAGTCTTTTAGGAGAAGACTGTAGAAAAACATATAGTCTTATCTCCTGTTGATAGTAACAGAAAATACTTATTGAGCATTTTCTCTGTGTCTGGCACTTTTTAAAGTCTATGACAAATATTACCTCATTTAGTCATCAGAACAATTCTATGAAGTAGTATTATTAGGTTATCATTTTAAGGATGGGGAGACTATGGCAAAGGAAGGTTAAATCACAATTAATAAAATACATGTCTTAGCAGTTTAACAAAATACTCAAGCAGTATCTTTAACTATTGTACCCAAAAGTAATGATCTTAATCACAGAGACATAAATTTATATTAAGTCCTCTGCTTCTAAAATGTGAGTATAACTCAGTGGTGTGCTGGTAAATTAGCTCACTAGCTTTCTAAAAAAGAAAAAGCCCCCCAAACTTACATATTGGAATCCTAATACCCAGTTGGATGGTGTCAGAAGATGGGGCCATTGGGAGGTGATGAGTTCGTGAAGGCTGTGCCCTTTTGAGTGGGATTAGTGTTCTCACAAAAGGGGTCCCACAGAGCTCCCTCACCATTTTAACTGTGTGAGATACAAGGAGAAATCTGCCACTGAGGAAAAGGTCCTCACCTGACCATGCTGGCACCCTGCTCTCAGACTTCCAGCCTCTGGAACTGTGAGAAGTAAATTTATGGTGTTGATAAGCCCCCCAGTCTCTGGTGTTTTGTCATAACAGCTCCGATAAACTACGATTTAGCATTCGCCAATTTCCGTGGTGTAAATACCTCCAGCAGCATCCACTTCAAGCTATCGAAGTGAAGTCACTGAATGCCTCACTGGGAAGAAATGCACATATTTGAATTCTGTGAGCTTGTGGCTCCAGCACACCACTGACCGATTAAATTATTGTTGAGCTCAAGGTGACATACATGCCACGGAGGTGATGATCCACCCTTGAAATATTCTTGAAACATGAACTCGTTTTCTTTCCAGCTGTTTTATAAAAGTCAGTGTGAATGAAACTATTTTAGATGTGTTCATATTTAATCATTGCTTATAAAGAATAATGTAATCATGATTATTTTTGGTATGTTTTTCACGGATGATAATTGGGCTTGTCTGGCATGAGGTAATCACAGAGCAGCTGGAGAGGGGAGGGATGTGGGCTGGAAAAATGTAACTGCTCATATGATGACCAGTAGATATATGCTTAAGCCAGGGACCAGAGATTTTCCAAACCACAGGTCCTTAGGTCATTTTGCAGCCAACAGATTTGCTAAGATTCCAGTGAGCAATTTGAAAGGCTTGGGTTTTGGTCCAAATAAGAATGTCATGTGTCTCTTACTAAATATAGTCACAGCAAGTATTCATTCATTAGTTCTTTAGAGAGGAGTGGCTACTTGTTTAGGCCCCACTAGCTGGGCCCCATCAACTGAACCAAGAACAATGGGGACAGCCAGCTTGGACTTCCTTAGAGTGGCACTAAGGCCGAGCTCCCAGGCAGCCTGGAATGCATTGTTGCTTTTGCCCCCGCTCCCTCTTCTGCATCCTGCCTCTTCCTTCTCTACCATCAACTTAGTGTCTGTCTTTGTTCTTAAAACTTCCTGGTCACTAAAAATGCTTTTCAAATACTTGTCCACAGCTGAACCCTACAAGATGCTTTCCATTTTCCCTTTTACTCTCCAAAACACATGTATGAATAAAAAACTCAAAGTTTTCTGTCATCAGCTCACCATACTCTTGTTCCATCTGTGTTTTGTTTTCTGTTCATCCTTTCTTCTTTTTATTATCCCAACCCCTACTCCACAAGAAACTGTTTTGAAAGGAATTAGAAATCCCCCTGGGGAAATAGGAATATCTTCTGACACTTCTTCTACAGCATTAAAAAAATAATGTTAAGCAAGCTTGACTTGCCTGGTGCTAGGGAGAGGTAATAGAGTATGACCAAGGTTTTTGTGATCTCTTTCAGTCATGCCTTTAAAATCTCCACTAACAACTTAAACCAAAGCAATGACAAAACAATCCCATTTGACAAAAAAGCAGGCCCCAGGCAGAGCTGAGGAGAGCTCAGGCAGCCTTATTCCTTCCCACGGACATGACCGGCCCCTGCACGCTCCTCCTTCAGGAGAGACTGGTCTGAGAAGAGGGCTTTGCCAGTTGTTCTGTACATAAACATAGGTGGGGAAGGCCCCTGGCAACCCCTTTGCCTTTTCCGGTTCTCTTCCTTCTCTTCATTCTTTTTATAGGGAACGGAGAAGCCTCAAAGCTTACTCTGATCAGCTAATGATGGCTGAAAGTCTTTGCCAGCTCATTGGTCCTGGGTCAAGAAACAAACACACAAACAGAACCTAACCTTCAGAGGTAAAATACTTTATCCTTCAAGTGGAGACCATTGAAATCTGACCCAGGAACGAAGTGGAATGAACAAACCAAGTAAATCCAAATGAATCTTTTATTCAACTAACAAATATATATTATGCATGTTCTAGACACCAAGCTCTAGGCTAGAGATCTAAGAATCCAAATTTGAATAAAATACAGATTCTGACCTTTGGACGTTTGCAGGCTTAATTTACTAATCAATAATTTGCTAATCAAAATTTACGAATTGAAATTAAATTTCTTTATTTCAGATATTAATGTTAATTTATAATACTATTTAAGCTTTCAAGCACAATTTTAAACCTGAGTTGCATGTAGCCATATGGTAGATATATTACAAGATTGAACATTTCAGGTATTTATTGTTATAAGTTTTATTATCTATTCCATAACAACCCAATTAGGAATCCGAAATGCAGACAAAGCAACCTCAAAGGCAAGATTGAATTTTGAGCTAAAAGAGGAAAGGAATAAAAAGTTCTGTTTCACCTACCTTCTGTCCATGTCTGATTTTTCATTCAAATCTCATCTCTTCTATGAAACCATCTTTTTAATTCCCAAACTGAATTAACCTCTTCTTTTTTAATCTGCATAATCAACATGTTAATACATTCCACCTATATTTTAATCCAATGGTTGTTATTCATAGGACACTTCAGAATCACTTGTGGAGTTTAAAAAACACACATTGCTAGGTTCCAACATCATAAACTTATTCAGTCAGGGTGAATATGGTCCTGGCATCTGCATTTTTAAAACACAGCACACACAACACACTCTTGGTTAAGAACCACTGTTCAAATTACACTGTATGATTTGGCATCTTATAATAGCACGCAATCTATTTGTGCATTTATAGTATTGTATTCCCAAGTGAACTGTAATCGTATTTTGGGTATAGGCATGGATATTGAATATATTTACTTTGTTCTCTGTCGCACACTGAACTTACTCTATACCAGTAAGAATTTCCACACTTCTTGTTTGAAAAAATGACATGGGATTTCCTTCAACAACCGCTACCTAATGCGATCATACTGTGTTTCTGTTCATATTCTTTAAATAGTGCTGTAACAAGCTTGATCATGAGCAAATATTATGTATTTATCTTTATTTAATGTTGTTTTTTAGAAAGGTTCAGCGCAATTCCTAGAGAGTTTCAGGGAAGGATGCTATTTCTAGCACAGTGCAGTCAAACTTACCTTGGCTCCAGTTCAAATTCTCTTCTTATTTGTCCTGTGGTGAGGACAAAAACAAAAGATAAAAGTTGTGAAGCACATGCCATTAGTAAGCACCAAATGCATTGCATGGTAGCTGATGTGAACGAGGCGTTAGGAAAGCCTCTTTGCCCCTGAGATTTCCTCAGCATTGGATGTTATGCCTTTATATCCCGATAACCAGTTATTCCCATAGAACGCCAGAGTTGGAGAGGCCTGCTGCAATGATCTGATCCCCCCCGTCTTCATTTTTAACTTCTGACCCAACTTAGGGCTGATAGCTGCAGCAATTTGTGTACTGTTGTTGGGTTCAAATGTACAGCCTCACAGAGCTATTTTAAAGGTCAGTGAGAGAATACAGGGAAACCCCAAATACAGGGTCCAGCATGAATAATGCCCTTTGTTTTTGCAAAATCATAAGCATGTAATTCTGTAACATAACAACATCACACTCCAGCACACCATATGACATTTTAGGTGAAATGTCCAAACTAAAACCAGAAATCATTACATCCATATTATTACCCTACCAACCACACTCAAACAGATGTTACTTCTGCTGGACCCTGTATGGTGCTTGGCATGAACTAGTCACTTAACTAATCATTCTTGTTATCATTAAGGTAGTATAGCAGTAAAAAAAGTCAGCTGACTTTTAGTTTAGTTCAGCGCTCTTTTCCTACCTCTTAAAGTGCACAGTCCTTATTAGAATGTAGTTATAATAGCTAAGAAGAATAACACAGTCCTGTTGATAATCTTTGAATTCATTAACTAAAATCTAGTTCACATTGACCAGAACATGGAAGATAGCATATCATCCTCTGGCATGTGTTGCTATGGAGTCAAACCTTCGTCGGGGTTTAGATTTTCTCACTGTTTGAGTAGGGCAAGGCTGTCTAACCTCTCTACCTCTTTGTCTCTTCACATGTAAAATGAGGACAATAAAACACCTCCATCACTGGGTTATTGTGAAGAAGTCATTACACATGAAAGCATTTCAAAGTCTCTGACAAATAGCAAGCTTCCAATAAAGGTTATTTTATTATTATTAACATTTCATGATTATTTATAGATAGGTTAACATAATTTGTCATGCATCCTGGGGACACAGTGAATGGCGGTGCTATTAATAATCGCACTGGGACAGCAGGCATAATAAACCAGGATGCATGGGCCCCTTATCTGCAATATATTTTCCAGCTGAAAGCAAATTCCTAAGGGAGTATTATATTGTGCAGGAGAATTTACATGGAACTTTTTGGAAAGATGTTATTTATGGATCAGATTCAAGATGGGCAGAAAAGTGTGGTGGTGCTGCCTTCTTCCTAACTCCTCTGAGACAAAACAGGGAGAGGCACGCTGTTTCAGTGGCATTTATAGCTTAGCTGAAGACTTGAAGTTCTCTCTTAAGATACGGTCTTGGGAAATGAACTTCCACTTAAGTAGTTTTTAAGTTTATTTTAAGTACTTTCCAGAAAAGCTTTCTGAAATATCTTACCTAAGTCCCTGTCTTATTAAACAAACATATCAATTATAATTTATACCCTTTTTAATTATAAGGAGGGAAACAGAAATTTTGCTTCTGAATCACCTATATCATTGACCACTCATGCAGCCATATATTTATTCCTCCTTTTGTTTTAGAACAAATTAGAATTTTAGGAGGGAACAGACAATGATGGCCCTAGTCTGTTTCATTTTGCTCCATTCCACCCCATTTAATTCTACAAACATTTATGGGAAGCCCACTATATATCAGCCCTCTTGCCGATAAAACTGAACCTTCCCTCTTACACACAGAGGCGATATTCAAAGGACAACTGCAATAACTCTCCAGACAAAGGCTCCATAAAGATCCATTCAGGTATGGCGGGTGACATTTACACTCCTCAGGTACGTTTTGTCCCCTACTCCCCTTCTTACTAGAAATAGTGTGAATATTTATCACATTCTCTCAACAAAATATATTTTCTTATTAATGGATTTTAGTTTTGGTGTTTACTCTGTAATACAGAAATGCATAACCTTCAGTTCTCGTGACATAAGGCCTGTGAACCCATGTGCACTTGAGAACCAGCACATTACTATGCTGCTACAGCGTGGGATGAAAGGAAAAATGTGTCACTTCTTCGATGCTAATTTAATGTCCTACTTAGTTTCAATCAGATGCAAAGAGCTGCTTCATCCAGTAAAGCACATCTTTTGGGGCCCACAGTGAAGTGTTCTGTTCCTGGCTTGTAAACAAAATACGTAAAGAAAACCACAAATGGTTTCTCTTCTGTGAGGGGACTCACCTCCATTGTTAAAAACTTCGACTCTCCAAACAGTGTCCAATTTTTTCCAGCTTTGGTTTTTCTGTCACACATCTTCACCTGCAGTCCCAGAGGAACAGAACAAGTGTAAAGCATTATGCAATTACACACATAGGCATCTATAAGGCATTCCCATACGGGATATCAATTGGGTTCACGGCAAACTTAACGACAGTGGCAGCTGTCAAACATACTCAAAACAAAATGAATTATCCATCCAACCTCTTGTACTTAAGTGCTTTTTTATATTCTGTTTTACAAAAACAGTTTAGCTTTAAGCAGCATTCAGACTATGATCAGTGTCTCCTGAGCAAGTTTTTTATGAGATTGAATGAATGTAATGACAACCATTAGTCACTGCATTAGCATAAGGCATGAGGCACATTACAATATTTATAAGCAGCTAAGCCATGACAGTGAAATGATGACATCCTATAACTAGGGCAGGGATTTGACTACAGCTGACTGCTATTTTGTAAAGTGGAACTGGTCTAAGTCTGGTAGTAGCATATTTAACACCAAGTTCATCATAAGACCTAATTGTTTTCCACCATGGGGCACCGAGCTTCATGTCCTCTATCAACCAAAAACAAACAGTCATACTGCTTAATGGCTGTTCAGTGAATATTTATGTGATACTTTTATCCCCTGAATTATTTGTTGAATAAACTCTAAGAAGCTGTTTGTGAACTAAGTTTAAAGGAATCTCTATTATATTAAAAATTCCCAAGATTCTTACAGTACCTCAAACTATCAGATAGGGAATATAGAACATACATTGATATTTAAAAATCTTCTATACTCCTGTAAGTGTGACAGAAAAGTCATATGTTGAAAGGAGATGATCAGTATAGCTTGAGCCTTGCTGCATTCCAACTGAAGATCAAAACAAGGCTGACACAGAAATAACCTGGTCAGACCAAGTCAAAAGGTGAGACTTGGTATATGATGCTAGAAAGGCTCAGTTTTCGTTTGAATTGCTTTTTTTGGCTTGTAACTCCACACCTATTGATATTTTTACTTTCCTTATGTAAGACACAGCAAAGCGGTCATTGATTGCATTAATTGAACTCCTTTCCTTTGGTAAAAGTTTTATAAAATTACTGAAAATATATTTTCACTGAAAGATTGCCATTTTTGAATTTATGAGGAAAATGATTTCTGGCTTTTATAGTTATTTGGGTATGGCAGATTTATATTTATTCACTGTTTTGAATTCTAATATAAGAGACCTTGTGTCTCCAACATTGGAGCAATTAATAAATAGTATCCCACATTAGCACCATTAGACAAAGGAGAAAGGAATGAAGGATGGAAGAAAGGATAGAAAGAAGGAAAGAAGGAAGGAAGGCAAGAATTGAGGAAATGAGAGATAATGTACATTTCCTTTTGAAAATTAAGGATACTTTCTCACCATGCATGGTATTTACTAAGGCTGATGTCTGTATTTTAATGGAACTGTGGCTGTCCTTTTCTTCCTTCCTGTGGTTTATCATCAACATGAGGTTCAGGAAACAGGACAAACGAGATAGCAAGTTTAAGAAATGTCAAACATTCTCGAAAACTTTTCAATAAGAACTGGGGGAAAAAAGAACACAGCTGACAACTGGGAAATGACAAACTTATCATCTGGTTCATTGGCATTTAAAGCTAAATTTTCTAGAAATATAAGGCAATGAACCTTTCGTATTTTAGTTTATTTTGTATTTCTTAAACATTGTTTCACTGAAATGTATGTAGTTGGGTAAATTTGAATTTGAGTGGTTTAGCACTACAGTTTTATTATTAATGTTTGTAATAAATAAATAAAGGCAGCTCTATGGTTTATAACACATTAAGAAATATTTAAGCAGAGCAATTGACTTTTATTATAATTTGTAAATATATCATTACTTGACATTAAAACTAAATTCATTGTACCTTAACTGGATGGTTTTTCTAATTCTACATATTGTTAGATATTAATTAATATTTTAAATCATATCTAGTCTAGTTTTGAAGTTACTAAGCAAATAATATGCGACATGAAATTTTGAATGTATTGAGTGGGCATTTGGTAGATAAACTGAGTAGAAATGAAATAATAAATCCTTAATTTTACTGCCAATTAGAAATCCATATATTATGTTTCTGCAGTTATTTTATAGATGATTTTCATATGTCAAAAATTAGAGTAGTGAAAAATATTTTAGGAAATATTTTAGGAAGGGTTTTCAGGAACATGTATAAAGGACACATGGACACAACCAAAGAGGGATAGGACCAAGGGTGGGAAGCAGGGATGACTGGGGTGTGGGGGAGTAGGGGGGTAAAATGGACACAACTGTACTTGAACAACAATTAAATTTAAAAAATTATTAAAAAAGTGCATGTCCTGGTCTAAGAAATTAACTAGAAAACTGCGTGGTTCTGAGCACACCAGAATCTGATATATTTAGCACAGGTCAGCTCCCTGACCGATCAGAGGATCAAGCACTCAGGAAATCATGTCAAATTCAGGAACGAGTTTTGACCTGGAAACTGAGTAAGCCTAAGACTCTAACATGCTGCTTTATATTGGAAAATGAGCTGCCATATTTTCTGTACAGTGTAATGCAGCAGATTAATTGTAAAACAGTAAAATCTGTATGGATCTGCCATGTTTTACTTCAGCAGCTTGTTTGTGACAAATAGGTATTCTGGGGTCCTTGCAATGTACTTTAATAATAACGATAAACAGAGATAAATTGGACCAGATAGCAGAAACCTTCCAGATGACTACACTCTTACAAAAAAAAAAAAGCCTCAGTCTCTTCACTGCTAAATGAAATTGTTTAGTAAATTAAATCAAGATCAACTGCTGATTTGTTTAATTTAGACTCAAATGTTCCGGGGTTTCTTCTGAAAATTGGGTGCTTGATTTAAAACTAGGAAATTGCTGTGACTTTTTTTTTTGTTTTTTGCAAACTGAGCCAAAATTAGATTTTGAAATTCACAGGGCATTTAAAAGTCTTAATTGTCCAACAGTCATAAAGCCCCCACCCCTTTTTGAAAGACAGAAGGACTAATGTAAATGTAGAAAAATGATGGCGAAAGTCATGCTAAGTTTTATCCAGTGGCAGAGTCTTTAACCAATGCTTTTTCTCTTAAAGTTCTGATAATCACAGGTGCTAAAGAAATAGGTCTGAATTTTAACATATTATAAATAAAAACTGAAATGTGTCTGATAATTTCTTATGTAGTGCTTTACACTTTTAATTAATTTTAAGTCCATTCTCTTCCTGCTAAATGAGAAAAATCATGACTTAATTTAAGGTACACTTGATATTACAAATCAGTGCATATTTTGTAATCATTAGATTCTCAATTTTGAGTGATTGCATGTGGATCTGATACCAATATGCTGTGTTATTTTAAAAAGTATTCAATGTTATGGCATATCTTTAGAAGGTATCTAAATGTTAATTTTTAAGGATATGAGTAAATGTTCATGTACAGGTAAAAGTAAACCTCAAAACCTTTGGTTTACTTAGAGTGTGTTTTATTAAAACATGTTTAATAATTACTGCACATGAGCGGTGTTCTCTCTCATGCAACTTTGATCTGTCTTCCACTGATGCTATCGTTTACAAAAACAAGCTGGTTAGTTATTTTGGAGAGGTTAATGTTCAGAGCAAGTCTTAACATTTAGAATTCAGGTGGTTTTGGACAAACCTCTTAACCCTGTGAAATTAAAAAAAAAGTTATGTTCATTGCAGCGTTATTTACAATAACCAAGATATGGAAGCAGCCCAAGTGTCCATCAGTAGATGAGTGGATAAAACAACTATGGAACATTTACACAACGGGACTAAGCTGTAAAAAAAGAAGAAAATTTTACCCTTTGCGACAGTATGGATAGACCTGGAGAACATTATGCTAAGTGAAATAAGCCAGTCAGAGAAAGACAAATACCATATGATCTCACTTATATGTGAAATCTAATGAACAAACTGAACTAACAAGCAAAATAGAGACAGGTTCATAGATAGAGAGCAGGATGACAGCTGAGGGGGTGGGGAGGTTAGGGGTTGGAGGGATCGAGTAAAAAGGAAGAAGGACTCGTGGACAACAGTGTGGTGATTGCGGGGGAAAAGGAGGGTGTAAGGGGGATAAATAGTAATGGAAAAATATGAAAAATTATTTTTAAAAAAAGAAATTTTGTTTCCTTATTTTTAAAATGAGGGTAAGAAAATTTGCCCTGCTTTCTTCATAGAGCTGTTGTCCAATTAAAACAGTACTCTCATAAAAGTTTTATAAAGTATTAATGCATGGATAGATAGATGTACATAATAAGTATGTACATATAATGTGATATGAAATATTAGTATTTTACATAAATCATTATCATTTATATATCATATATAGTACATAAAAATATAAAATTTAAAAAGATAGAGGCAAATTTATATTTATTAATTTAGTTATATTTGATAAATGCCTCCCATAAATCTGGATCTATAATATATGCTCATGAAGATAAAAAGGAAGTTAAGCTTTTTCCCAAGAGGGCTCTAATTTTTGGTATAGAAAGGTAAACTGTGGCTGTTCTTTCCCTAAATATTTCTTGAACATCTTTAAACCAAGATGCTACATTTTTTTTCAAGATGCTGCACTCAATGACATTTTTCCTTATGTGACAGCTAGCCATGTATTTAGCTCAGCTAACTACTTGGCATCCACTCAGTATTTTTTAGCTGCAAATTGTCATAAGGCCACTTTCTTTTAAACCTATTTTACTTGGACATGGTCATTTCTATTCTCATTCGCAGGTTAAAGTGTTTTCTTGAGTGCTATAATGAACAGGTAAAATTAGAGATGGAAAACTATATGGATTCAGTAAATCATTTGAATATTACTTAAAATACATAAATACTTTGGGATTAAATCTTGAGAGAATTAAATAACAAACCTCTCCTACTTCTGAGCAAGCAGATCAATTCATCACCAAGTTTCACTCATTAGTAATTAACCTTTTATAATATCCTATGTTCGATATCTTCTTAATAATCTAAATACAACAAATAAACAATTCTCACTGAGAAACTTTAGAGAGTTAATGCTCTGACAGGGTCCGCTTTTCTTACTCACAGTATTATCGTGTGCCAAACCACAAGATTCTTCAAATGTACGAGCACAGCATCTCTCAAACACCAATCTAAGATATGCAATAATTTCCATCTTTCTGAAGTGCTAATTTGAACTAATGTGCACTGTGAGGAACTGCTGCCAACATTTGTTCTTTGCGCAACGCTGGACACACAGAAATGCTCAGAAGGAGTAAAAACCATGTGCTGGTGGAAGTGAAGGGAAAACGCAGTGGTCTATGACAGTGCTTGTTCTGAGACAGGTGACGGAAGTTCCAGACATATTCAGCAGCGGAATGTTCTGTATTGCAGGTAGAAGGAAGGTGTGTTTTTAATTTTGAAAGTTACTGCCTTATAGAAGAAGTTGCACATGATGGTGATTTATGAGGATTTTTAGATCTCAGGACATTACGTTCCTTGAAGATTGTAAGGGATGGCCTATCCTTTCTCTCATGCAGCTGCCTATTTCATCTTAGCGCTTCTAATGGGTCTCCTCAGCCTTCCAGCTACATTCCTTTTCCTTCTCAATCTATTATTTTCTTGTTCTCAGTTCACCTTCATTCTGGTATCTTATTATTAAACAGTAACGTACAAAATACATTTCAATGGCGTGAATCATCTGAAGGACAAGAGATAATAAGGAAAAGTACATTTTATTGTTACAATTATACAGATTGGGACAAATCAATACAATAGGGCATGCCATTACTAAAGAAATAAGTAACCATGACTATTTTCCTAGAAATATAGTTTTATAATTTATTTTCATTTTTCATTGAAGTTTTATGTTATTTTACTATTTAGGATATCTGCACCTCCCTCCATGAAGGCTAAATTCTATACTTAGGATTTACTTAGCTTCCATTTAATTAATGGTAAATTGGGCAAATAAATATACTCAGACACAACAAACACAGAGTTTTGGATCATTACACAGGACTCATTTTTAAATAATTCAAGGAATAGAGATATTCTGAATGTTTTGGCTTATGAATATAGAAGGAATTAAAGATTTATTGTCAGACTTCAAAGTTAGTACTGATCTTGAAAATATTCATAGTGAGAGGATTTTTCTAATTCCTTTTTACTAGCCTGAAGAATGGGTCACACATATGCATTTTGGCTTCCTCTCAAATCAGTTTACCTTAAAATTTATCATTAAAGTCAGAGGGGACAGCAGGGTATAGGGTTAAGGATGAGGACTC